>JABFVB010023308.1:0-12455 GCA_018812205.1 Adelognathus sp. PSUC_FEM 10030001 | reverse complement strand
GTCGCACGTAGCCGAAGCACTTGAAATAAAATTCAATTTTATCGACCACTGCAATCGCACAAAATATTTCCAGAATGCTCAATATCGAGAAATGTGTTTTTTGATCAAATCGTTGCCTTATCGGCATGCTGACACGGTGGCTCGTACTCTTATCCAACCATTTCGAAAACCACCAGTGATAAATTTCGCAACGGATTCGGACTATACTGTACGATTTCGTATAAACCGTTGAATCCTAGCCAGATCAACCATTCCACATGCTCCGACGATGATATTGCCGTCGGTGACGGCAGAAGCCACCCCAAAGCAATGCTAAACAGCGACAGCTTATGAACAGGTAGACGTGTGATGGTGACGGGGTACTGCCATGACATGCAAAGAGTATAAGGGTTATATTAATTCTGCTGAAATAGTGAAAACGTGAATAGGTTCAGGTGTGTGCAGTAGTGCAAGATCCGCGCCTTAGCAGGCAGCTAGCACTTGGTTGACTGTGTACCGTGGCCCTCACGCAGCATTCTCGGGGTACTTGTATACTAGTAGCTTCCGTATACTAAAAAGAGGTGGGAGAACTTGCAAAGTGCCATAACATGTGCGGTGAAGAGGACCCGGGGATGCCACAACGTCGACTCGTCGACGAGGATCCGGTGGCGCTTCACAGACAAATAAATGTACAATACAATTCACCCGATAGAAAATGGAAATTCGACCCCAAGGATCCTCTTTCGTCTACAACAAAACACTGGCATTTTGCCCTCGTGCACCCGAGCCAAATTCAATTATTCAATAATTAAGAATATTCATCATCACCTGCCAAGTCCATAAATATACACTGAAAAGTGATAAGTAATCGCTCGAAAAAGCGCTCATTTTGACGCCAAAAATCTGGTATTCCCTCATGTCATAGAATCTTGAACCTCCCTTCGATGTCTTCCATACGTTAATGAATTAGATTTTCAAATTTTTCGCGTGTGCGCACAAAGTTTCCAAGGAATAAATCAACGAACGAGCTGAGGAAACGTCGAGCAAATGACTTTACCGAGCGCAGCGGTGCATGCAAATATTGAGAAGGTTCGAAGGCGTTACCGAGAGACAGAAATCTCTCAAGGGAGTTCGAGGCACGATGTGGTAAAGGCGAAAGAGTGAGCAACCGAGAAGGACAAAAGTGGAGGACGGCGAACGGTGAAACAGCGAAGAAAGGTAAGGCAAGGTAGACAGGCTCGTTAAGCAACGCTTTCCACGGGAATTCAGGAAATCGAGGAGCTCTCCTGGATCGCGCTGTCGACTATGCGAGAGTGAGAACGAACGTCGTTCTAGGTTCGTGGGAGTCGGCAGAATGAGATGACGCCGGTGAGTGGGGTTCGAGTCGTTTTGCCGTGGAGAGTTGGTCATAAGTTTAAGCCAAGAATTCGCAACGGGGATGAGAGATTGAAGTGAGTTGCGGCTCCTCGTTCTACACTCGTGTTTCACGTACGTGTGCCGATCGCTCGGAATTCGTGTTGGTAGGTGTGCGGTAAGGCGACCACTGTTGCCCCTGGTCGTCGCGATCGTAGCTCCCTAGATGCCCGCTTGCTTCGTTGGCTGGTTGGTTGGGTTCGGTGCAGGATAAAAAGTTGAGAAAAGCAAGAGTTGAGATCAATACCTCCGACCAACCTCCATCGCTGCCACCCACTGTGCCACCCCCGCTCTTGCGGCCACCGTAGAAATAAGACAGCAGGGGTAGGGAGGCGGTGGTCCCCCGACCAAACCTACTCCACTCTGCTTCGCTTCTTTCCTCCATTATACACGTCTTCTCACCACTACGCTTTCTTGCAGAATCGAAACTCTCGACGCTCGATAGAGTAACGAATGTGCAATGGCCAAGGAAATCGATGTTCTCGTGAATAGATATCTCGGTGTAGACGTGCTTAGTATTGGACTTCATCGGGAGTCAAAATGTCATCACACGTTTCATTATCTCATTATAGCTTTCATCAACCACGTTGGGTAAAGTGAGCATTTCATAAGAATATGTGCACTTAATTAACGATCAAGAAAGCGACAATGACATCAATCAACACAAAAATAAATAGATGTTATCGAACGGTTTTTTTCTCGGTGTCGAGAGAAATTATTAAGTTATTGCAACTGGTCGAACCATAATGGGCGGTAGCAACTATGGTCAATACAATAGGAAAATTACGTTCGAACTTGAGTGTTGAGATTAATATGTTGAAACGTCTCTGCCTCCTTGGTCTACCGAGAGAATTCATGGATTCATGTGCCGGTTTCAGAGAGAAGGCAACAGTTTCGTGATAGGAAGTGTCCTCAGTTTGGCTCGACGTCCAATGCTCAATGAATCAGAGCTCGTCGCATCAGAAGAAGATGAGGAAAGAGAATGTGAATCGGATTATTCTAATTTATATGATTCTGGATGGTGTGAAAGGATCATAATGCGCAGAGAAGCTCTGTAGAAATATCAAAGACTAGAAGAGTCTTTGACTGGGATGAAAGATTTTATGTGAATAAAACCTGTGACTTGTCGTTTCTATCAGCTCGTATGATTCCCTAGCAGGGCCCCAACTAGAATAGAGCGAGTGAAACCGCGAGCATTTAACGAAGAAATATTGCAGTTAATCAGCTTTCCTCTGTTCAACGTGCTGTGGGTGTCAGAGTAATGCAGAGGCCTACAGCTCAAGTTCGGGATGGCCTCAACCCCAGGAGCTGAGCTTGCTCAGAAAAGCACTGGTGTCGAAATAATATCTAGAACAGTGTTGAGTTGAGATTAGCTACCTCAAGGAATACCAAGTGTCGAAGGGATATCGTGCCATAAGGAGATTCTTCAAGTGTCACAGCGATACTAATGCCTGTCGAATATGAGGTGAAAGTTTGAGTTGATTTCTATGAGATGAGGGAACAGTAGTGCCCGGCGGTTCGAGTCCTACAGACGCTCAGTCCACGTCTCGTCAGCGAAAGTGTCACGCGGCGCGGTGATCTGGCGGTTGGGAGCTGAACAGTGGTCGAGGCCAAGGCCACCGTCTCGCGTGTACAGATATCTACCTGCCGGGTGTATGATCGTTATTATTGTTCCGTCAGTATTGCCGTTTCTGCTACGAGAATTCGTATGATTCGCGTAAACTAATTGCGAAATTATACAAAATTATCCGTCCTGTTGGAATGTATACATCCATTCATTTAGTACAATCACAAGAGCATTCTTTTTACCCCATAGGTGCCCCTTTTTATAGATTTAGCGTTCATTCCGACGATACTTTGACATTCTTAACAATTTCCAACGCCGTTTCCAATCATATTGTGTCAATACTAAACGTCCTTACAGTAGTTGAGAGATTTCGGCCATTTGCTTACCACAATTCAAGAAAACGGATATGCTTTGCATCACATACATGCCAGCTTACCGTTGCCATACCGGTCCTCTCGAGTAATCGTAACTCATTGCTAATCCAATCCAGGATAGTTCCAAGCGGATGCGGGCAGGGTAGTACGGTACTGTCGGACGATTTATAAAAGTATTCGCACGAGAAATACAATGGTGAGGAGTGTGAAAAAGGGATGAATAAGCGTTGAGAAAACATACACACACTTTCTCTCAATCTCACCTCACTCGAGCGGCAGGGTCGAGAGGTTCTCGCTAAAGCGCGAGGAAGGAGGGGACGACGTGGCTGTAACTCGTATATATCCGCAACACATAATCTCAGATAGAGCGCGTAGCGAGAGGGAAGCATGCAGTGTGAGAAGCGAAAGCAGCAGACCCGAAGCTCTCGTACTTTGCTCTCTCACTCCGTGCTAGCACGACCCCGGGAGTTGTGTAGCTGCTAACTTAGTTTGTGAACTACAAAATCCTCCGTGCGCCACTACTACCATCCTCGTGCCCGAGCACATCCAGAAGCGCACGAAGGTGTACAAATAATAATTCTTTGTTTCGCGGGGAGGCACCGTCCCGCGACGCGGAGACGTGTAAATACGTACCGCCGTGGCTCTGTAGCTGCCGCTCGTCCGCGCTCATACGGGAGACGCTGTGCCAAACCTGAAAGAAGTGGGCGAGAAGAATAGGGGAGTGTGTGCGAGCAAAACAGCGAGAGACGGAACGAGTTAAGACTAAAAGTGTGAAAGAGAAAACAAGAGACGAAACGACCATTCCGAAGCGGCTGTGGTAACGCCATAATCGCTTCAACAACTCATCCGCTGAAAGTTGCGACGAGCTTTGGAGATCTACGACGAGGCGAGCGCTCGGAGAAGGACTGGCGGTGGGTTTTAGCTGGCTCGGCTCTGGCGCGGCGTTGTATAGAGATTCATCCAGGTCGTACCCTTCTTTGGTATCTCTTTTTCCAGAAAACGTTTTCCCAACCTACCCCGCGCATCCGAGCGGGTACGTCTCTTCTACTTTCGCGCCTCTCAACGCCACCTCACCCTCCTTGCAATAGTCGCACGAGTTGTCTTTCCTCTTATATCCCTTACCACGTCTGGCTCAGTATTGTTCTCACCGTCTATCATTCTCATGACTATTCTCACTTACGAGGCCGGAGAGCCTTGATCTTCGCTATCGCGATGTAATACATCATTACGGTAATGCGTCATCGTGTAACAGATGGAATGAGTTGAAAATCGTGACATCGACAGAATTCTGGTAAGTTTGATGGAATATGAGATTTCTTGTTCCTGCCTCCTATATGTTGGAGAGATGGTGCACCAGCACCGATGCGAGTATGATTGGGTGTGGAAACGAGTCGAATATTAGAGAGTCGCGGGAGGCATGGAGTAGAACTCCATCGCAGAGTATAAGAAACAACCGGTGAAATGAGTGGATATATGACACCACCGTTGTTGGACTCATAGACGATGAGAACTTGGTGAGAGTTGAGAAAAGCCGGATGAAGAGGGACACATGAAATGTGGCTGATTCTCCAAGCTGAGACGAAAACGCTTAGGTTTATTTTAATTCTATGTTTCCAGTGTCATCGCGTCGCCCTGACGACAATTCGCAGGCGCGGGCACTCCTCCCTATCACCTCCACTGTTGCGCGTACACTCGAACGGGTGGTCCACTCTGGGGGTGGTAGCGGCAGCAGCAGCAGCAGTTTGTATGTATAGTTCCCGGGTGCGGAGTGTACTCTCGCTCACTCTTTAATCCTCTCGTCCGGTGCAGAACAAGCGCCAGCATTGGCATCGTTCCCGCCATCACTATCATATTCCCTGCTATATCTATCCCTCTTTACTTCGGCGCGCAGAAATTCAGTCTGCCGGAATGGAATGAACGAACGAACGACCAAACGGGTTACGCCCAGATGCGCGCATCGAAGACTGGTCAATATAGGAGTGAGCGTTGAAACGAGGAAGGACGGTAGGATACGGCATACCCCTGTCCCGTTGCATCCTCTCGTCCCTCCCTCGTGGTGCTTGGGGGCTCCGAACCGACCCGAGCAACCCCCCAACGTGCTCTGTGTGCGGAGGAGGGCGTATATAGTACAAAACCACTGTGCTTCTGCGACTGATTCCGATGCCGTGGAGGTTCAACGACAAGGAAGGGGGTGCGTAGGTGCGTATACCGATCGAGTCCACCTACGGGGACGAAGCCACGAGTGAAGCCGAACCCCGCGTCTACCGCTTGCAATTCCAGCGTGCGGTATCAGCAAGTAGCAGTCAGAGGACCGCACCCCCGCGCGATTGGAAATCTATTCCCACCCCTCGAAGTCGAACCTCGACCTATCGGAGACTTCGGTTCGGCGATATTGAGTCTGCGCGCTCTGGGAATCCTCGCCCTCTCTCCTCCGCGACCCGCGAACAGCTCGATTCGTTCTTCCCGCACTGCCGCTGGCACCCTCCGAGCACCCCGAGTTTCCTCTTATAACTCCCGTATACCTCCTGTACCTCTCCCACTCCCACTTTATCCACTATTTCTCTTTATCTCGCACGCCTCCACAAGCTCGTGCCGTTCACCAGGACGAGAGTACCATGAGAGAGTCCGCTGCGGCCGAACCGCCATAGCGAAAATGCATTCTTTCTTCGATAAAATTTTCATGGACTACTTCCTACACTGGCTCTCACCTTCTGTACGAACTCCTTCTCCGGAGATCCTACCCGTTCACCATAAATGCCAAGGGGTAAAATAACCTCATTGTTAGCGTAGACGCAGACTGGTAGCGCTTAGGTGCCGCGAGGAAACGAAAATGGTACTCTCCGTTTGGAGTGAATATTTTATGCTGCCACTCTCTTGTATTTTTTAGGTTGGAGGATGAACTTTTCGTTACAATGAACGCAAGCAACGAATGTGAATGCATTAAAAAATTATTGCGACTGAAAGAAAATCGATTCTCAATGGAGAAAGGAATCCGACCTTATCGTCTTTTTGCATTAAACCACAAAAAATTATGTTTTCCCGTTAATGCAGAGTATAAGTACAACGATTGTGTGTGCATAATAGTAGCTAGGTGGGTCTTTCCGGTTGGTGCCTTTCTATCAACTTCCAACTGGACAGGTGGACTCTTCTTTGTCCGTCTGTCTTTTTTTCTGAAGATACCTTTAAAAGCCGGTTTCTAGTGGAACTGCAACTTTCAAGGACTAGGTTTACTTATTAAATTTCCTGAAATAACAGCGTCCAATAGATTCAATTACATACTAATATTTGCTGCTAAACCATCCAGATCAAGATGATTCTAGAAACAGATGTCTTGATTATCAAAATTTTGAGTCAGTCCAGTTGATTACATGTTCCTCACGTCATGTGGAAAGACACTACATACATTCCGTTGGCATGCGAAACGGAAAAAAAGACATCGATCCTCGAGCGTCTTCAAGCGTACTCCTTACGGCGTAAAGAATACCTCAAAACAACTTCGCAAACTACAGCTCATAGCGTATTGGCACGTGCTATTTCTTTTCTACACAACCAGGCTGCACTACCTCAAAGGTGCATATATACTTTGATTCTCAGGATCGTCGAGATTGTGGTAAAATATTTCCACGTCACGTCGTGAGAATGAAGTGTTCATTGACACCTCCGCACCGGGCAACCTCCGCGAGCCTGTACTCTTGGCACTGGCCATACCGATTGCACCAGACACTGATGGTCAGATCCTATTAGAATAGGTTCCGTGGCCGTACTTTCAATACAGCAAACTTTCCGGTGCGCTTGTTCCCAACCATGGGGGTTGACCGGCGGCGGAGCGATGCCATTGAGTATTCGCTCTCGACAACACATTCACTGTTGTATCGTAACGTATCCTAGGACCCTATCTTTGAATCATCCATCGCTCGCTCAAATGGACGCCACCTTCCACAAAATTAGAGAAGTAATGTCTCCTAACAATGACTGTACGAACGGGTTCCACAGCTCATTGAGAACTTCATTGGAATTGGACGAGAATGTTACTTCGGATTGTCTCATGCTTGTCAGCTGAGGATGTTCAAAAACCTTTCATTTTCTACCATGACTGCAATTTTGTATTCGTCGAACTCCTAACTATTATATCGAAAGTGAAACCATCCATAGGAGTGACTTGATATGAGTATACATTTGAGTGAGAAGGTTTTCCTTAGCTGAGGGCGGCACGAAGCTTTGCGAGGAGAATATTTCCCGCAAGAGGCTTACTAAGGGATTATGTAGTAAGTCATACACAGCGTCTAGGAGGGTGCAACAGCGTGCAATGCATCGCGAGAAAATGTCGTTCCGGTTGTCAGGAGCGTTGTGTCGCTGCGGCCGGCCATTTCTTCGATAAAGCGTTATACTCCCGGCAGAACGGCTGGGAGCAGAACGGAAGAAGGTGAAGGGATGGGAGCGGAAAGAGGAGTGCCGATAAAAAACAGTAGAACCTCTTTCTCCCACGGGTGAGTTCGTGCTAGTGTCATCTGCGTCTCCCTTTCTCTCGTTTATATCCGATTCTGGTCGCGCCGCTTCCACTTCCACAGCCGTGGAGTGGTAGCAGTGGAGGCGGTGTTGGGCGCGGACGGGATGGGTGGTCGATGCTCGAACGTTTATCTCTATAGGTATACCATACAGTGAGCGCTATCGACGTTTTTACGTAACAAATCAGTCGGGACTGTGCGCTGCGGTGGATGTCCCAGTGGGTGCGCATTGGAACGACCAATGGAGAAGCGGGCCGATACTCGATACCCGATCACATCATAGGTTCACAGACGCACCCCCCCAGAACAACCCAGTCAGCGAAGCGAGAGCCCAATAGCCAGATAGGAAAAAGCGTGAATGGGGGGATGAGGGCGGAAAGAGGGAAAAACGTTGGTGGGATAGACGATGGGATGAGTGAGATAGCCGGGAGGACCCAAGAGTGCGAGCGAGTCATACTGAGAATCGGGTAGATAGGAGACGATTCGCCAGAATGAGGAAGATAGATAAAGCGGGTGAACAACGACGACGAGAGGGAGGTAGAGCATCCTCTCCAGTTTCGCGCGCGGCGAACGACACCGGCGTCGAGGGTGGTGGGAGCTACTACCGCTGAAAGAAAAAGAGAGCGAGAGAGTGCTTGCAGGGAAGCTTGCAGAGGCGATTGCACGGGCCAGCCAACCTCGCCCACTGCCAGCCCCGGCAATTCGTCGTTGGCTTCGCCATTTTTTATCCGTGCCCCTCCGTACACCACCACCCCTCTAAGAGCTTTGTGTTTCCTTTCTGCTTCGAAGAATCCGGCAAAGAAAAAGCTATCCTGTTGAAGACTCGCCTTGGTAAAATAGAAAACAATTGTATTGGGAATGAACGAAGGGCGTGGTACCATCGGAATTCGGAAACAGGCTTTACTATCCACTTAGTATTGTTATGATTTCCGAGTCTTCCGAAATGTTATGAATTATTATCCCGATCACTTTGGCATTCAGTGGTGCACACAAAATAATACATTCTCATTCGTTACATCCACGAGAATGAGGAGTAACAAGCGACGAGGTTGAATTATAATTTTTCCCGAAAAAAGGGAGTGGGGGTGGAATCTGCTGGCGAGAATCTGCGTGGCCTTTGAAAGGTTGGGTTTCGACTGTAACTTGCAATGAGGTTCCGGACTCCAACTCTATATGCTTCCCTGTGCTCCTCGTAGGCGGAATATATGTGCCGGCATCGTGCTGAGTGCCTTGCCACGAGTGTATTCCAGCACCGAATTCGTATTACACTTACCAAGCAGGGGAAACTCGATGCCAATATGACGACGTGATCCTGGGAACGCGCACTGGCGGATGAGGATGGGATGGACGAAGACGCGGAAGAGAACATGGGAAGAGAGGACAGCCTGGCTGGAACAGAAAAGAGAAGAGGATCTGAAGAGACGGGAGAAGAGGGTATGCGTTGTGCGAGAGCGAGACAAAAGTGCAAGTGTGGTATGAGAGTTATAATCTACGGCGTGCTATAGCTTTCTCACTCTTGCGGCGAGAGGTAGGATATTACGTTCCCTCTCTTGCTCACCATCACGCATATCTCCGTCTTTGTCGTCCTTTTCCCGCGCTATCCCACTCGCTCCCTCACGCTCACTGCTCCGCTCGGATCATAATCAACCCTTCTATCCTAGGCTTTCCATGTCGCTAATTTCCATAATTACACAGACGCTAAAATCACAATATCCTCTGGTACACTAGCGTCATAGTGCTCAGGATGACGTAACCAACGTGTGGGCATCCAGAACATGTACTCATCCACTTCAATCGTCCTACCCATCAGTGAAGCCATACACACACAACCTTTTCTCCTGTCATGCGCTATTCAAGCCAACATTTTTTCTGGTGGTACTGTGTCGTCAAACTGCACTTCCTCTCCGCATAGGATGATCTACTGATCATCAGAAAGTCGATCCCTTCCAGATTCTATGACGCTGTCACAGACGAGACACAGTGGCTTGCTGGAGAGGCACTTACACGTGATCGTCATGGAAGTAGTTGGATCATCAGCCATGTGACAACCACGCCAGCAGCCATGGCAAGGCATATATTTCTCTTTTTTTCACTCTTCCCAACTGTGGGTAGAGTTATGCCTCTCCGTGGAATTTTGAAGCTCAGCCAACTCTCGGAGAGGTGGCTTCGATCGTTTTATGGATTGGTAAATAATCCGAGAACGTCAGTGATGCACGCTCTGAGAATGTAAAGATTATGCAGATCCCCATGTAAGTCTGGTGACCAACTGAAGTATAATGCCAGGATCGATGCTGTAATTGGGACGCTGTGGTAATGAAGATTCTATTAATAATAGGCCTTCCTCAAGCTATTGATGTTGAAGATAAGTATGAGTGATGTCAGAGTGTTATCGACAGCACGCTTCGGATTTATAAGCACACCGTCAGGTAGAGCTATTTGCTTGCAATCCTTTATCAAGATTCATTATCAGCTGGCCAATCCCCTGGGATCGTTAGGGGAAACCCATCGAAGGAAAAATTTCTTCGGGTGCAGATGGTAAAGGTCTTCCGGACGATGATGCAAAGTGCTACGATACAGACCGTATTTTCCGTGAATGCATGATCTCCGTCTGTGCATCCTTTCGTCAACTAAATAGCCAACGTTGACAATACCTATCACGCAGGTGTATGGTGCTTCAATTATTGGTACAATAATCAACCTTGTGATTCGACTATCCTACTTGTGATTAAACGATTCGTCGACAAAAATAAAAAGAATTACCAACAATGTTATATTAATGATATAGAAGACTCATCTAAAAACCAACATGTAAGTCGCGGATGCTGAAAGTGCTCCAGAGCTCGAATGTATCCGTAGGTTGGTGTAGTTTGGGTGAGACTCGGCAAGGTTGCGAGGTCCTTAACCTGCTTTCCAACAGAAGTAGCGATGGAAGAGTAGAGTCGGCGTCTACGGGAGCTGTATCTCGCACTCGTCCGCGCCCGCGCGAGCTAGCGAGGGGTGTCCCGAGGAACAAGGACCCACCGTGTGACTGGTTTGACTTTTCTCGCTTTAACCTCGCAATACTGACGCTTGGCTGCGGGAAAAGCAACGAAGATAGAGAATTTCAGTAACGTCGAGAGGAAGAGTAGCGGAGCGAAGAAGAAGAAGAGAAGGGGTTTGCTCTGCTGGGGCTGTATCGAGCGGCCCTCCCACATACATCTATCTCCTCCGACTCTCGTTCCTCCCTTCCTGTCTCTTTCTCCAACCTACTTTGCTCCTTCGGCCGTTCTCACTCTCGCGTTTCTCTTTTTCCTCTGGTAGAGTCATACCATGCTTTCCTCTCTTTCTGTCTTTTCCCACCGATATTCGTAGCCTTCCGCTACCACCCCTCCTGCCCCTTAGCTTTCGCAGCTTTCACTGGCCCTGCCGTCGTTCACCTCCTCTTTTCCCGGCTCCACTCCTACAGCCAGTTACCTACCCCTCATCCGACGCTCACCCCTTCGCATTCCATCGTTTTTTTTTTCACCCTTTCTTTTTCGATCGTCACTATTCTATCCTTCCTATCATCGCTTCCAACTTCTAGGCTTTCCTCTTTTGCGCTGTTCTTCGAGTTTGGCCTTACAAGTGTGGCCTCTTGCCGAGCAGCCACGAAAACTCGGTGCCCTCACACATTTATATATTGAGTTTGTAAGTCGGTGGAGATTTTTCGATGCCTGTGAAGATGAGAAGGATTGGGAGGTATAATTTGAAGGAAAACTCAAAAAGACTTGAGCCAATTACATCGGGACCTGTTGGGCGCCAGGTAATGATTGGCTTCGTTTAATATCATCCTCATGAACGTTAGGAATATAAAAACTTCGGTAAAAATGGGAGCGCCACGTCGTTCGAAGCATGTGATAGACGATGCGTTACACCATACAATATGCCTGTTATATATACACCTTGACTTGAGTAGTGATAGTAGTGAATTGATCCATTAAGAAGCACCTACGAAAATTACGATCGAAAGTTCATTTTTGCCTTGTACGAAAGACAAACGAGGTAGTTGATAAAATCAGAACACTGTTAGATAACAACAAGCTACCAACCGAGTTTCTGCATCGCGACTTGCGCTTATGTAAACTAGCAGGTGAAAAATATTCAAATGTGCTGTGGCTCATCCGAGATTGCTACAATACATGGTTGACCAATCGATGAGTTCGTAGAGCATCCTCTTATAAGCTCTCGGGTTTCTAACTCCCGACTGTTCTGTTGACAATAGACCGGTGGTATTGGATGCACTGCGGGTGCTTTTTAGCATAGATTCTGTCATAACACAAAAATATAAGTCTACCTCATTCAGTAAGTGGACTGGTGACCCAGGTTGAAACCGAAAGATTTTTTTTACTGAGATGTACATCAATATTGATAAATGCAGACAAATATTCCATACTGCCATATCTAACAAATAAAGAAGTAGCATTGCAAGAGATAACGACGATTTTTATTATCACAGTTTTTCTGGACATAGACAGTTAAAGTGCTGCAGTGTTTATACTGTTGGCTAAACGCTGTTTTATATGATTCAGCGATTGGGTCTTAATATAAGTGGTATATATTGTATGCTGTCTGTCGCAAAGTTTATATACGTGGATCTAT
>JABFVB010022197.1:0-18640 GCA_018812205.1 Adelognathus sp. PSUC_FEM 10030001 | reverse complement strand
TTTCCGGACGGTTCTAACCTTTATTCTACGCATTGTTGTACGTCGGGAGTCCTTCAGCCCTTGGTTGTAGTTGATGATAGATGGGTTCGATTACCGCCGGAATCAACTCGCCGTTCTTCAGTGATCGCTGGTATCGCTGCATCCATGCAGTTTGATCAATTTGTCGATCTGGGCGAGGAATGCTGAATCTTGTTCGGTGCAATGAAACTCGTATTCTTTCGACTCGGAGTTTTCATTCTAATGTTATCTGAAGAAATATGCCGTTGTTGGGACGTTAACCCATCAATATCTCCAACCTAGTGATGATGACTCGTCGGCAGACGGGACAATTCGATACTCTTTCGGCGCACGTCGAACACGTTAACGCGTGCTTGCAGGGTAGAAACACTACGCTCATGTCCTTGCCGTAACAAATTTTACACAATCGCCCCTCGTCGACGGGCTCGTTCGATCGCTGAGGCCCATTTGCCTCCTCGGTCTTCGTCCCAACTGGCAGTTCGAGCTCGACTGTCTCCGCACCGGTCGGTAGACTACTCTGCATTGTTTCCCAAGTAGACAGAGGTGTCGGCGTGTGACCGTTCGCGACGTTGACAAAATCCTGTACCTTGATTGTCAAAAGGTATTGACACTTTGAGAACCATTTGGCGTGTTGATCCCATGGTTCGTCACTCGGTTCCCAGTCCTTGAGGCCACCGCCGCAGAAGAAACATAGAGTCTCGTCGGCCTTGCCGGTATAGTAGAAGCCAGCCTCTGCGAGAGATTCCTTGGTCTGTCGCATGTGCTGTGGCCATGTGCCGAATGTCCTTAGTCTCGCCTCCTTGCTCTCGTATTCCGGATGCTTTGCCCCTTTTGGCTTGTTGTTATCCGCGAAACCTTGCCTGCCATGATCGTTGAATTGCTGTCTCGTTTGTCCCGAATGACAGTCGGTGGACGCGCTGGACCTGCGTTCGAGTCCGTAAGAGCCGCAAACGTCGGGATCCCTCGGCTGTGGTATCGAACTCGGACTCGTGCCTATCGGCACATTGCCGCACGGTATGTTTCTGATGAATCTGCAGTCCTCCTGCCAGCGTTGATGCTCGGACATGGGGTTGTCACCCTCGTCCCACTCGCATATCTGTAGCTCGCACTCAAAACATTTCGCCACGTCGCTCTGTCCGGTGAAGTAAAAACCCGCGGCTGCAAGTTCGCATGGTGCTATGTGTGGCACGGGCCAATTGATGTAACTGCGCAGTCTCTCCTCTTCAAAATGATAGTCGCGAGTCTCGTCGGGAACGTCCATCCTGTCGATGTCCGCTCGACTCGATGGCTGCGGCTGAAATCGCCAGTTCGGATAATCGCCGGGTGCACTATGAGACGGAAGTTTCTCGCGGACTTGTTCTGGATATTGAGGAATGGCAGTGGTGACTCGCAATATCTCCGGTTTCGTCCAACTGGGAGTTGCTGCTGGGTCGCTACTCTGTATAACTGTGTGGTCTTCTTGGTGGCTCGATTGCTCCATCCCCCAGCTGTCCATAGCATGTTCCACAGTATCTGTTGAGTGGTTGGTGGTACTATGTCGACTACCTAATTGTAGTATACTGATCCGAGTACGATGTATTCGAAAGGGCGATCTCCTATCTTGTTAACACATTCGGTCAATCTTAGAGATTCTCGGAATCTCCATTCAGGCGGCACATTGAGTTCGGCGTCCTTTTTGGCAATATCTATGTAAAATAAAATTTTCCAATAACAATATATCATGGAGGCTCCAGGAGGCAAACAGGGTAACGCTGTCCTGTTTACGTCAATTGGTAAATTTTCTGCGAGGCTGGAGGTCGTAGTTTGGTCTAGTTGCCTTCGGGTTGACTGCTTCGTTTCCACACAGACATCGCGATATGTTGAAATCTAATGCAGATTGGATATTCGTTAGTACATGTTATTAAATGATCGTGATTCTATTATGCGGAGTTATTCACCCTTAAAGAAAAGTCGTTAGAATTCCTACATCATCATGTACATTCGTGTGCGTTTCCGTCGTTATTATTCTTGTCTCTTTTTTTTTGTCCTAGTTAGAAAAATCTTTGTTTGTCTCCTAGGTTCGCGGTGTTCGTTTGTGTAATTTTCCTCAAAGTGGGACACAAGGTTTCGCTATTGTTGCTGAATTATTTTTTTCGGTTTTGCTTCTTCATTCGACGAAATGTCGATTTTAATTCCCGTGTTCGTTTGGACCTTTCAGGTTCGTAAAGGCGTATGCCATTATGGCATATCCCCTTTTTCAACGGGTATGTGAGATTTCTTAACCCTGGCAGGGTGGATGATGCACGTTTTTCCTTTTAGTTGAATGCGTAGATTTCCGTTGTCCAATATATCTAGTACCTCGAACGGTCCGGTGTAATGATCGCCTAATTTTCCGGGTTTCGGTCCTTTAAGCAAAAAGATCGGTTCGCCAATCTTGAATTCGATCGGATTTAATTGGCGATCGTAATAACCCTTTGCCCTTTGTTTTGAAGCTATTAGATTTATCCGCCCCATATTTTGTATCTCGTGAATTTGAGTCACTAATTCCGTTAAATACCCATCGTAGGTAGATAATTTATCTAGTTCATGTAACGGGAAATTAGAGGGGGTTCTGGCGATTTTCCCAAATACCATTTCATACGGCGTATGTTTTGTGCTTTCATGCACGTTCGTGTTGTAATTATAAATGGCTAATTCCACCCAATCATCCCAATTATCTTGTTTGTTTGAATACTGTTTAAGGTATTCTCCCAGTGCGTGGTGCGATCTTTCTAATGACCCGTTCGATTGCGGGTGGAAAGCAGTTGTACGTATTTTCCGGATTTTGAATAATTTTGAAATTTGTTTCATAAATTTACTCAAGAAGTTAGTGCCTTGGTCAGTGAGCACAGCTCGTGGAGACCCGAAGTTGCAGATAAATCTTTTTACGAAACTTTCGGCCACAGTTACAGCTTTGGCGTTTGGTAGAGGAATTGCCACAGAAAATTTAGTGAGTTGATCTTGCATGGTGAGTATGTACTCATTCGCTTTATTCGTCTTTGGGAGTGGTCCGACAATATCCATAGCAATTTTATCGAACGCGGTAGCCGGAGTGTCGGTGATTAACATGGGTTGTTTGGTCTTGACGCGAACCAATTTTTTTAATTGGCATTGCAAACAGCGCCTTATGTAATTTAGAACGTCGTCTTTTAAATTTCTCCAATAATAATCGTGTTGGATGCGTTTACAAGTTTTCGTGACGCCTCTGTGTCCCCCGATAGCTGAACAATGTCTCTCTTCGATAATTGATTCGCGTTCTTCCTCTCGTGGTTCTTTTATTAAACCGTAGCAAATTATTATTTTTACGACACTGTTGGCAAAAGTGGCTCGGACTTGAGTTAAGATCTCTTCCCAAGGTATGCCGCAAATTGTGTTCGTTCTTGCCATACTTATTGTGGTCAAATTCATTTCTTCTGCCAGTTCGCGACAGCTATTGAGTGACATTATTATATTTGCCAATATTCTTGTAGGACCTTCTCCAATTTCATCTTGAATTGGAAGAGCGATGTAATAATTGTTTTTCTTTTTCGCGAAACTTTTAGCTTGATTTAGCTTCAAATTTCTCAGATTTGGCAAATCGTTGTGTTCGTTTAAAAGTTGTGCTCCTTTGTCTAATAGTTTGCCTTTTGTATCGACAAAAAATAACATACTATCCTTTCGGGTGTAGAATAAGTCGCGAGATTGTTTAACATTTTTGGTGGATAATCGGGGTTTTTCGTTTGGAGAGACGTTCTCTACTCTTTTTGCTTTTTGTTTTCTACCCTCAAGTTGGTCGCGCGTTTGTACGTCGTTAATTAACTCTGTTTCAGTTTCGTCATCGTCGAATCTCAATCTTTGTGTTGTCTTCTTTCGTGAATCTTCCAAATCGCTATCTGATTCTTCATGTGCTAAATTATCCTGAAAACTCGGATTTTCTGTATTATCTAATTCCGTTAGAAATGTGTTCTCTTCGGTTACAGGATTTTCTCTCCGGAATTGCTCTTCTCTTTGTAGCTTCGCTTGACCCCGAGTGAGTGCTCGCACTGGTGGTGTTATCGGCTTCTTTGTTTTTTCGGTTCTGGTAATTGGGCCGTCCTTTTTTCCTAAGTCTCCATTTTTTTGTCGGTCTGAATTTTGCTCATCTTGCATTGCTTGTTGCAATTGTTTAGTTTGATTTCTTGTCATCATCCGAGTATTGCTACACGATGGTCCGCCTCCGACTTCGGTAGTTTGTTTTGTTTTGACCCTTGCTTTTTGTACGTGTGTAATTTCTTCACTTGCGTTATCGAGCTTAGTTGTTTGTTCGCGTTCATATGCTAAAGGCTCTCGCACAGGTGGATCGGGTCGTCCGAGGCTACTATCTCTTCGGTACCCGTCATCCCTTCCGCCAGCCGGGCCTCCGGTTGCGGCGATCGTTGCGGTCATTTCGTTATCAGGTCGCTCCGACTTGTCGTCGTTTGTTACTTCAGTTATTTGCTCATCCCATGGGGTCTCGTTTTGTTCGATAATCAAAAGTTTTTCGTCAGGATCTAACGTTTCGTCTATTTCCTCTTCGTCGCTGTTTGACTCTAAATTTTCCATAATTTCTTTTTTCGTCATGTTTCGTGTCTTCACTACGTATATGTCGTCGGTATTACGGAATTCCTCAATCGGGTTTCTCGATAGCGCGTCTGCATTGACGTTCGTTTTCCCTGCTTTGTAGACGACATCGTATTCGTATTCCGCAAGCTTTAATCTCCATCTCAAAATTTTCGAATTTCCGTCGGTGGCGCGTCTGAACCACAACAAAGGTTTGTGATCTGTCACCACTGTAAATTTTCGTCCGTATAGGTATGGTCTATAATGCAGGATACTATAGACGATTGCCAAAGCTTCTTTTTCGTAAGTATCATATCGTTCCTCGGTTTTATTTAGTGCGCGTGACGCGTATGCACACGGGTGGTCTTGATTAATTTTTCCTTGTGATAGAATGCCACCTATAGCTACACCTGATGCATCTGTAGTTAAAATGAACGGCTTCGCAAAATCAGGGTATCTCAAAACTGGTGCAGTACATAGTTTATCTTTTAAAATCTCGAAACTTTCTTGTTCGTCTGAGCCCCACTCAAAATCGCTTTCTTTGCGTAGTAATAAAGTGAGTGGCTTTGAAATTTTTGCGTAACTTTCAATGAATCGTCTATAATATCCTGTGAGTCCCAGGAATTGTCGGATGTTTTTCACGTTACGAGGTCGTGGAAATTCGCGTACGGCCTCTAATTTCTTAGGGTCGGGCATAACACCGTCGTTTCCAATTATATGCCCTAAATATGCAACCTCGTTTTTTAGAAATTCGCATTTGTCAGGTTGTAGTTTCAAATTAGCTGTCTCAAGTCGCTTTATGAGTTTTCGGTAAATGAGGGCGTGTTCTTCTAGGTTTTTGGCGTATATCACTATGTCATCGAGATAAACGAATACTCCTTCTCCGAGTAACCCGCTAAGAGTCAAGTCCATAGTGCGTTGGAAGGTAGGCGGGGCGTTACGGAGTCCGAACGGCATTCTCACAAACTCGAAATGGCCTCGCGGTGTAGTGAACGCGGTTTTGTGTCTATCGTTCGGACAAACTTCAATTTGGTGGAATCCCGATGCCAAGTCAAATACCGAGAAATATCGCGCTCCCCCTAATTGATCTAGAATTTCGGTGATATTCGGGATAGGATACGCATCGGCTATCGTTTTTTCATTCAATGCTCGGTAATCGAACACGACTCTCCATTTTTTATTCCCCTTTGAGTCGTTCTTTTTCGGTACTACCCATACAGGACAATTGTACGGTGAAGTGGACGGTATTATTACCCCATTCTTTAACATGTCTTCTATTTGTTTCTCGATTTCTAGCTTTGTGCTCTCCGGCCATCGATATGCCCTCGTATTTATCGGTAGGTCGTCTGTTGTTGGTATGCGATGTTGCAGTATGGTGGTGCACGACAATGCTTCACCCGGCAAATGGTATAAAGGGGTACTCTCTTTTAATAATACTTCGATGCTTTCTTGTTCTTCCGTATTCAATTCGTTTAATCTCAACAATTCTTTTATTTTTAACAATCGATCTTCGATGCCTGTTTCGGAAATCGTGAAACATTGGCTTTTGTATCCGTATGGTTTTACTGCGCACTCTGGCATTGGCGCATTTAATTCTACAATTACATCGCGACTTATTATTTTGATGCCTCTGCATTCTTCAATCTCATCGCTTGGTTTTATTCGTTTGGTTGTGTTATTGGTGGGATAAACTTTATGTGTTCCCAAATATGTTTCTCGATACTGTGTTCCCATGCTGTCGTCAGATGCTTCGCATTCATTCATGGAAAAATCGGTGCCATTTTCGACCGAATTTTCCGTACAATTTCTAAATTCGCAACACTGTGACTCGATAGTGTTTAATTTTCGTGGTCTCATTTCTTTACTCAATTTGCTTGCTGTTTGTTCAAAACATTTAAGTTCATTTTTGATATATTCATCAATATCTTTGTATCGTGCTCTCTCGGAGTCTTTATCAACGCTATAAGTTTCTACTTCGGAAATTTCTTCAACAACCTTCTTTCTCAATTTGTTGGCTTCATCGATGATGTCATTTTTCGAATCATCGGAGGGTTTTGTAACATTGCACGTTTCTAACTCAAAGGCTTTAAAATCAGACAACTCCTCAATTTTATTCTCGCTTGTTTCAACAATTTTATCATCTTTCTTGATTTCTACGTTGGAAACTTCTTCAACGTTAGGGGTCCTCATACTAGAGGTTTTATCAACTTCTTCGATTTCATAATCGGGGATCACTTCAATGCTATAAATGTTTAAACTCTCAGATTTATCAACATTGTCAACTCTCTCTTCGGAGGTCTCTTCAATGGCATATATTTTCGCACTATCGGCGCTATTAACATTGTCAACTCTCTCTTCGGAGGTCTCTTCAATGGCGTTCATTTTCGCACTATCGGCGTTATTAACATTGTCAACTCTCTCTTCGGAGGTCTCTTCAATGGCATAAATTTTCGTACTATCAACATTGTCAACTCTCTCTTCGGAGGTCTTTTCAATGCTATAAATTTTCGAATTATTACTTTTATAAGCATTTTCTCTTGCTAATGACTGTTCGTCGTCATTAGTAATTCCCGTATTTTCACAAGGGGCTAACTTTGATGGCTTTTCTAGGCAAACGTTAATTTTCTTTTTCTTGATCTTTATGCAAATGTTCGTTTCTCTCGTCGATTCGAGTTCTATATTTTCTAAATTTCCGTTTGAATGTTGAATCACATTTTTCTCGCTCTTATTTCTTTTTTCCTCACGGTTTTCGCTAGTGAAATTATTCGTGAGTACCAGGGGCTCCGATCTACCCGTGGTTGTGATTCGAAGATTGCGATCTACGTTGTCGTTTTTTCCGATTTTCTTTTCCGTTTTTCCTATGCGCGTTGTCGATTTGCTTGATTCGAGGAAGGGCACTTCCGAGGTAGTTTGAAGAGTCAAGACTGGTACTTGCAATAGAATTGTATGAGGGTTGCTATTCGTCACATGTATATACGCTTTTCCGTTAACGTTTTTCAATAATCCACTTTTTATTGTGACCCCAGGGCCTGCATTTAACGAGGGCAAATATCCTTCACGTATTTCTGGATTTTTCACTCGAATAAAACAGAGTTTGGTTGTGTTACCTGTTATTAATATTGATTCCGGAGTGGCAAATGGAATTATTGTATCTTGCATTTTTAGTCGTCGAGTCTCATAATCGATTATTACTCCGTTTCCGTCTAAGTATTCTGAGCCTAAAATTCCGGCTTCGTAAATGGGAAAACTGTCTCTCACAACATGGAAAGTTGTTGGTCGTCCGAAAGCTGGGATGGTTATTGAACCCAACGTAAAAATAGATGACGTCGTTATACCGTTCAATTGGAGTATTTCGTCATGGTTTATAGCGTTTTTTTCGTATATAAACCCTTCTTTAATTATATTGGGTCCAGCTCCGGTATCAACCATGAGAATGATGGGCGTTACCAAATTGTCGATATCAAGCTTCACCGTCGGCACACTTCTCTCTTTATGCAACTGAACAACACAGATTTTTACATTTCGTGGTTGTTTACTTCCATTGCCGAGATGGTGTGTACCGGGTGCGCGTTCTGGGCGGTTGCTCCCGATGCACCCGTTGCCGAGAGACCGTTCGCGTTTCCCGAATTATAATATGGGTTCCTCTTACGCGGTTGTGGACAGTTACTGGAAAAGTGCCCTGGTTGTTGACAATTATAACAAACCGTGTTCGGGTCTCTGGGTGTAATGGGATTTTTAGTGGCGTCGGCATAAGTTTGTTGACCAACTCCAACACATTGGGCTGAGTTGTGCCGACTGCGACAAATATTCGCACCATGGCCTATTTTCCCACAAATCTGACATTCAATGTTCGCTCGCTGTTGGGCCGCCAATCCTTGTGGCATTTGCGTTCTTTGATTATGATTAAAATTGCCCGAAGGAGAAACCAATGTAGGGCAAAGCTTAGCAGGGTGCCCTATTGCTTGACACAATTGGCAGTTTCCAGTTGCATTTTCGTTATTTGATTTCGACTGAAGTGGTAATTGATTGCATCTGCTGGCTGAATGACCTCGCTTATCACATATTTGACAAATGACCACCAAAGGCGGGTAGGTCGATGGATTTTTGTTCGAGCGTGGATACAATTCCCAACAGCGGTCTGCGCGATGGCCTATCTTTTCACAAAATTGACAAACTATATCATTTCTTCTTGTTCTCGCGGTTCCCTGCGAGTTTGTCGGTGTCGTACCCCGAGGCCCTTGTGTTGGCGTAGGTATAGGTGTGTGTACGGGGGTATCTTTTTTATCGTGTTTCGGGCAACCTCCCGCTGTATGTCCAGGCTCAGAGCAAAGCTGGCAAATAGCCTCGCTATCTACGATCGGTTTTACACTACGCTTCTTCTCTGTTTTCGAGTCGGCCGATTCGGAGGGTGTCTGTACCCCCTCGCGTAGCGAGCTGCGCGCTATTATCTGTTTTTCGATCTTTACGGCTCGTTTTACTATTTCGTCAATCGTACCAGTGTTCGTCATTCTTTGCTCTATCTCTGGCTTTAGTCCCTGCAAAAAGCAAGCTGGCAAACTATCGGCCGTATTTTTTTTGAAAGTTTCGTCTACGGTTCCATTCTCAGCCTCGTATGCCTCTATTATTTGAAATCCCAGATCGCGGATCCGATTAGAGTATGCTATTACCGTTTCTCCGTTTTTTTGAAAAACGGTTCCGAGTTCACCCTGTAGTTGATATATATTTCTCGCAGGTGCATAAATGCATTTCAGAAAGTCGTGTAAGGCTTTCATGGATTCGAACGATTGTTGGAATATGGAACGACGTGGTTCTCCGATGATTTTAATTCTTACAGCTTTAACGAGATTCGCCTCGTTGTTTGGTTCCATCATTGCAAGGGCTTCAGTACACCCTTGTATAAACATGCCCAAGGAAGTAGTGGCTCCATCATACGTCGGTATGACTGCTATCGCGTCTTTTAGGGATACTCGCAGCCCGGAATTAGCCATTTCTATTTCTTCTTCAGGATCCGGATCGTAGAAATCTGAATTACGCGATGTTGGATTTTGATCACCGTTGTTTCGTTTTAATATAGCTAACACTGAGTTATCGTGTTCGTCAATCTTAATTTCGGTCACCGGTTTAATGTCTCTCGGTGGCTGAGTTTTGGGTATCGTGCCCGTCGGTTTTCTGTCAGAGATCGCACCCGCCCCTGTTATAGTGAATAGTGTGCACTTCAACGCGTTAAGTTTAGCTCGAATTGTTTGAGTTTCCGTTGATGCTGCTAGAGGAGTGTAATATTTTTCATTCGACTGTTCTGTTCCGGGAGTGAGGAAAGATTTATATTTTTCAGGAGAACCGATATCAAGTTCGTTAAATTGGTCTATGATCGGGCTTATGCTCCCGTCGTCCGTATATGATTCGTTGTTGCGCCAACCGAGTTGCGGCGTAGAGAATCTAGAGTCGGATGGAATATTTTCAAATTCGTTTCTGAATTGTGTGAGATTTTCTGTGAATTTTTCCAATCCTATAGATCCGGTTTCTGAGTTACCGAATCGTTCCCTTTCGTTACTCGTTTCTTCTATTATTATTTCGTCTCCCGTAGGTTCTGTTTCTGTAATCTCGTCTAGGCGTTCACTGTCTGCCGGTGGTAATCCACCCCAGGCGCCGTCTTCCTTGGTGATAACGTCGTGCCTGTTTTCGTAATCCAGTCGGGGGGTTTCTAACTGACTCTTTCTCCGTTCGTTTACGTATGTGTGCACTATGCTGTCAGGAATTTCAGTATTCGATCGGGTAGCTCGCGTTGGCCGAGTATGTTCTTTACTTTTCTCTCTATCTGAACTCATTTATGCGGCCGAAATACGTAGATGGTGGGAATGTAACGAGGATTCCAGATTTTTTATGTCCAACGTGGGTAATACCGGGTAGGCATACGCCTCTGGCGAGTCATGTACGGAGGTTTAATGGCCTGAAGGGGGAGCAATATTGGGGCACGTTGTATTCGAATTCGTTTAATAGATTGAAAGAATTTCTGTATCGCTGAGAACAATTTTCCGACCCACATTGGAAAACGAAGATATATTATTTTTTTTTTATTGCGAAGGGGGGTCAAACCACGAAGCGGGGACTGGTAATTCCACCGGTATTTTATACCTTGTGATTTTATACTTAGGAAAAAAGATTTGATGTAATAACGGTTTGTTTCCGAGTCGATGCTCAAAGATTTGCGGGAATTCCTGTATTTTCTCTACAAAATATCCGTACGCGTTTTTCGGATTATTTTGTTTAATTCTATTTTGTTCTAATTCTTTCATGGAATTACTCGCCAATATCTATTTTTCTCCGACACGTTTTGTTGGAAGAAAAATGACAAGTTAAAAGTTCGGAAATAATTGTTCGTATGGCATTTCAATGATATAATTTTTCGATAGGTCTTTAAGGTCGTATACAGTTACTTTGAAATTTCCTTCTGATATTGCTCCTATTATATAATAATTCGGGTTGTTTTCCTCATCAAATGGGTCTATGTTAAGTTGGGTTTTTACAGCCGTTTGTAGCGTGAGTTGGAAAGCGTTAAAGTCAAACCTGTCCATAGGGTAAATTATGAGGTTTGGAAGATTTACGTGTATTTCAATCGTCTCTGTACTCTTTGGGAAGTCTTCCTACATAAAATGTGATTGTGTGATGCGTTATTGACAGGCAAGCATTCCCGTGATCCCGGACGAGCCCCCAATTTTTGTTACGTCAAAAAGTGCTGTTTTTATTGCGCATTTTTAGCGAGTTGTTTTCACTCTATTTTCCCATTTACTTCTACTCTGAATTTCTGACGTAACAGATTGTTTCGCGATTGTTAAACACGCTCTGGCCAAAAAGGTTGACAAGAACCGATTTTAACACACTCCCGGTGATTAACCACGAGAACAATTGCTCCTTTTTGAGCCTAACCGTTGGATAGGAAATGACTCGGGATAGAGCCCTGGGAATGCTTTTTCGTCACACGTCTAGGGATTTTCTAATCGTTAATGAGGTAAACTACACACACTGAAATCCTTATGATGCTGGTCTCGAAAACCAGTAGAGGAGATAATCGTAATTGGTGAGAATTATTTATTCATAAACAGTAACAACTTTCATACTGCAGAAATTAATGATGGAAAAACACTGGTTCAAAACTTACGATGTTTGTTGACGTTGAAATCGAAGGAAATGTTCGAATAGGAACTCGTTGATTTAAATCGTCGGAAACGATGGCGTCGATCACGTTGATGAAATCTTCAGAAACGATGGGATTGAACCCCGATGATTGAAAATCGTAAAAACGATGGATTCAAACCCGTTGGTTGAGGTCGTAAGAAAAGACGTAGTCGACCCTCGTTGGTTGAATTCGTTTCACAAACTGGTTTTATTCACAACAAAATGGTGGCTTCTCGTAAATCGCAAAATTGAATTGTACAATCGTGTTTTTATTCCGAAACCCCGCTGGTTTCTTACAATTGTCGGAAATTCGTCAAGTCAGAATAAAATCGTTGGGTTTCTCAAAACGATTGGAAGTTGAAAAATTTAAGTTGTGCGCTTGAGTTCTACTTAGAAATTCGTTGGTTTTCGTGGAATTGAAATGATATTTTAAAGTTACGTGAATCTTCTAATGATCAGGAATTTTCAAAGTTTAAAATAGTACAATCGTAGATGTTACAAGAATCACGAGTGGTTAGAACAGAATTAAAATCGTCGACCCGAAGTTTTACCAGAGTTACCTCGGCGTCGTTTCTATCTGAATTGATGAGTCCGAAAGTCTCGGTAAATTGAAATAACTGCCGGAATAACTGAGTGTCTTTCCGGGCGAATGAATGAATTTAATGAATTGATGACTGAACGTGGGTGACTGAGTAAGTGTGACTGCTGATTACTGAGTGAATCTGGCCCTTTTTCCGTGGGTTTTTATATGTTTTTCCAATATCCGGAGAGGGGATCGATCGCATTCCTTTTCGATCATCGCGCCTCTGATAGGGTGATGTAATTCTTCTTATCCGTCTATTCATTCTTTTGTTAACATGTGTATGAGAGAGAAACTATCTCGATGCCGTACGGATGTACCGAGATGACTTTTTCGTTGTCTGCCCCCACTTTGTACGCAGGTGGGAGTGGGCGGGCCACCAAATTCTTGGTATTCTCGCTTTCTGTGTTTGCATAGCTTTCTCGTGATCGCTTAATCCCGTGATTTTACCTTGGACTTCGTCTCCTTCGTCTCCAGATTCGTAGCTGGAGAAGTATTGTCTCGCTACTGTTTGCTCTTGTTAGCTTAACGTCTCGATGCCTTCATATTGTATCGTTTCGGTAGCTTTGAATTGAAGGAACGCCGTCTTTATCAACTAAAAGGGGTACCGCGACGCTTAGTTCGTGTACCTTTCGTTTTATCGTTGTACTGTGTATTTAACAATGTAATCGTTAGTTTCTATTTTATCGTTTTGAGAATATTCCTACGTGTATAGAAGTTGCATTTGTTCGCATTACAGAATGATAGTTTATGGTTGTTGCTATGTTTATTCAGTATATTTTTGTCGGGTTCGTCTCGATGTAGTATGACGATTTCGCTTGTATTTCGCATAATATTTGTTGCTTGTAAAAATTAATACCATGTTTGATCATTCGATAATTGGGAAATACTATTTGTAAATAGTCAAATCTGACCTTTTGATTATTTAAACTGAGTTCGATTATTTATTCCGCTAAGTAACTTATTATAAATTTAATTGAATGAGAACGGGAGGATCGCCATGAATTAATAATTTCCTTAGATCATATTCCTGGTCGGGAAATGTCTTAATGTTTTCTTGCCTGATTCTCAATATCCGTTCGTTTCTGATTTATTACTCACTGTTAAGAGTGTATTTATTTATTCGCTTTTATTCGCTCACTAAAAGAATTCATGCATCTCTTGTACCCTACGTTATCAAGTTGGTAGTACCTGTTCCCGTGGAACACCGAGTGAGTTTCGTTTCTGAACCTCGGGTAACACGTTGATTAGAGTTCAATAACCCTGGGTCGGTAACATTGTTTTCCTCACTATAGAGTTAGCGAGGGAGGGCTCCATGATTATGATCTATGGGCCGGAATCGATAGTCGGTCCGAACTGCGTTCCGCCTTATCGATGAATTTCTCGGATAAGAGAGATTCTTTCCTTTCCAGGCCCGATTTGCCTGTTTGACCGACTATTTTAGTGGTACTATGTCGCACGTATTTATTTGGGTTTTAAGTTCAGCAATTATTGTTGGAAGTACAAAATGATATTTGACGAGACATTCCTGAAACGAGTGACGCAAGCCGGCAGTCGATAAAACTGTCGGCTTTATTATCCACAATGTTATCCCTATGATTTAATAATTCCTTTATTTTCCGTTCGCGCTACGCTCGTTTCTTTTCACAGGACTTCCGTTGTATTCCACGACGAGTGCAACACGTAATAAAATACTCGTTCACGTTTTTCATATTATTAAATCCGTCTACGTTTATTGCTCGACCCTGCCATCCTGCTCCGAAACATATTTCGAAAACAGGTTCTGGGCCCAGAGGTTTTTTTCTCGAGCAATATTTTACGTGAGTGAATAAGAATAAAGTTCGCTCCGAAATCGCGAACGTCCGATGAGGTTAGCCAGCCCACGTGCGACAGAGCAAAGTGACCATGCCGGACGGAGAACTCGCGAAAGTGGAAAAATTGACGGGGATTCAAAATTGGGGGCTATGGAAATTCGAGGTGCGCGTCCTTATCTCAGCCAGCGGAGCGATGGAGATCGTGACAGGATCGTCGCAAAAGCCCCACCCGAGCGAAAACATGAACGAGGAGACCACCGCAGCGTACGAAAAGAGGTTAGAAAAATGGAATAAACTCGATAGCTCGGCGCAGAAAATTATCGTCCAAACGGTGAGTCGACAGTGTATGTTGCACATAATAAATTGCGAGTCCTCCAAGAGCATGTGGGACAAGTTGCACGCTATTTATGAAAATAAAAGCGAAACTTCCAAACACCTCTTGCAAAAAACTTGGTACTCGCTCAAGAAAGACGCCTCGGATGACATTTCTATGCACATTGCAAAAATCAATGATGTTGCATGCAGACTCGAAATGCTCGGAGAGCCTGTCACCGAGAGTACCAAGATGACAAAAATTCTAATGACTCTGCCGCCTTCTTACCAGCACTTTGCGACAGCGTGGGAGTCTACGAGCCAGGAAGAGCGCACGCTTGCAAATTTGACAGCACGGCTCATAATGCAGGAACTGCGGATGAACACAACCGAGGACCAAGGCAATAGTGCTTTTCCTGCAAAAACAAACCAGCAGCGAGGATTCAAAGGGAAAAAACCTGGACGATGCGCAAACTGTGGAAAGCGAGGTCATTGGAAAGCGGAGTGCCGCAGCAAACCAAAGCAAGCGAGCCAAGCTGAGTCGAACACTGGACAGCAAGCACGAGGAAGTGCCTTCTTCGCAGATCAAATCACAGCACATGGTTTATGCTCCGCTGACATCTCATCTGGCTGGTACTTAGACTCCGGAGCAAGCCAACATATGTCTCCGACACGTCCGTGGTTCATCAATTATCAGACACTCTCGAAGCCAATCCAAGTAAGAGTTGGTAACGGTGAGATTATTCTAGCGATAGGAACAGGCCAAATAAATATCTTGTCATTCAACGGAGCGAAGTGGGAGGAGCACCATTTGTCTCCTGTACTTCACGTTCCGGAACTCAAATACAACCTCTTGTCTATGTCCTCAGCACTTGACAAAGGCTTGAAATTTGAATCAAATAATAGGAAATGTTGGCTGAAGCTAGGAAAGAACACAGTGGCAGTCGGAGATCGACACGAGGACCTCTACCAGATGCGCTTCAAGGTTTGCAGCGACACGACAAACCACGAATCCGAGCAACGAGTTAACGTCAGCGAGAGTGGCTCGCTAAAACTATGGCACGAGCGCCTCGCTCATCAGAACGTTCCACACATTCGCAACGTGCTCAAACAGTGGAACATAAAAACGAAGCCGGAAAAGGACTGGCAGTGCGCTGGCTGTATCCAAGGAAAGATGAGCAGGAAGCCCTTTCACACCAGCCAGTCAGAATCGAAAGCACCCGGCGAATTGCTGCACGCAGATCTCTGCGGCCCCATGGAAACAAACTCAATCGGCGGTTCGAGGTATTTTTTATTATTGAAGGATGACTACTCGCACTACAAATTCGTGTACTTCTTGAAACAAAAATCTGAAGTCAAAACATTGTTTGAAGGACTTCTCAAGAGCCTCGACACGCAGCTGAGCAGAAAAATTAAAACCCTTCGAACGGACCAAGGCTCGGAATTTGTCAACGAGGAGATGCGCCACATAATGATGCGCCAAGCACGAAACTAGCGTCGCATACACTCCCGAGCAGAACGGTGCGATTGAGCGCGAGAATCGTACCATTGTCGAGGCAGCTCGTAGCATACTGTATGCAAAATCTATGGATCAACGCCTATGGGCAGAGGCCGTTAACACGGTGACCTACATTATCAACCGCACGGGAACAAGCAGCAAAACAGGCAAGAAACCCTACGAGCTTTGGTTCGGCGAACCAGCGAGAAAAACCGACTACAAAATATTCGGTACGGAAGTTTGGACACAAAAAAGGAATTTTCGTTGGCTATGATCTCAACACAAAAGGAATTCGCGTCTGGTTTCCCGAGGAAACGAAGACTGAAACCCTTCGCGACGTAAAGTTCGCGAGCGAGACGAGCGACGAGAACAAAACATCTTCGAAGGAAGATAGATTCGCGACTATTCGCACGCCGAGCAACGATAACGAAGATGAAGAAGAGGACAACGAGCCGGATGTTCGAGCAGGCGAAGAAGCAGTCAGCGTATCGGAAGAGGAAGGTCAGTCCGACGAAGACGACGACTTTCAAGACCCCGGTCAGTACGACCAGCAAGTGGGAGAACGAGCAGGCGATCAGCAAATCGGAGCTGAAAAACGCGAAAACGCAGAACCGGAGCAGCATATTCGCGAGCTACGCAATCGATCGAACATACGTCCACCGAATCGATATGGTGACTATGAATTCGATATTGAAAATCTTTTCATCGCGGAAAACGAAGAGCCGAGAACTTACGAAGCCGCAATCAGGAACCAGCAAAGCCACCACTGGAAGAGTGCAATGGACGCGGAGATGGCTTCTTTGTACGAGAATGACACGTGGAAACTCGTCGAGCCGCCTCCAAAAGCGAAAATACTCCCAAATCGGTGGGTGTTTCGCTACAAACCGGCTGTCGGCGATCGTCCAGCGAGATACAAAGCGAGATTGGTAGTCAAAGGCTTCTCGCAGAGGCCTGGGATTGACTATGGAGAAACCTTCAGTCCCGTCGTCAAGTTTGGCTCCATCCGCGCAATTCTGGCGATCGCTGCGACGGCGAAAATGCAACTAACACAATTCGACGTAAAAACTGCATTTCTGCATGGCGAGCTCAGCGGGGAAATATACATGGCGCAGCCGAAAGGATACGAGGACAACACGGCACGTGTGTGTAGACTGGAGAAAGCTTTATATGGATTCAAGCAGGCAGCCCGATGTTGGAACCGAAAATTCGTCGGCTGTCTGCAAAAATTCAGTTTGGTTGCAACACCAGCGGATCCGTGTGTCTTCGTCTCCCATCTCGACAACGAAACCCTGATACTCGCAATTTACATCGACGACGGTCTAATTGCAAGCACAAGCAAATCAAAAATCAAGAGTCTTTTGCAGCATTTGGAGTCAGCACTGCAAATAACCGTCTCACCCTTGGATCTCTTCTTAGGGATGGCAATCAAGCATCTCGAAGACGGTTCGATCTTCGCGAATCAGCAAAGCTACGCTCAGAGAGTTCTTGACCGCTTCAAAATGTGCAGCGCAAATTGCGTTGCGATTCCCGCTGATCAGCACACCGATTTAAGTCTCGAAGAACCAACCTACGGCGAGGAAATGCTCAACATCCCGTACAAGGAAGCTGTGGGCAGCCTTTTGTTCCTCGCGACCGTGACGAGACCGGACATCGCCTACGCCGTAAATTCCGTAAGTCAATACGCGGAATCTCCGAAAAAGACGCATTGGAAAGCAATTAAACGGATCTTTAAGTATGTTAAGGGCACCGCGAGCCACGGTATTTGGTTTCCGAGCGGAGACAGCGAGATAAAGTTAAATGCTTACAGTGACGCGGACTTTGCCGGCGACAAGAAGTCGAGAAGATCGACAAGCGGTTTCATTTTAAAAATCGCGGAATCTCCGGTAATCTGGGGTTCGCAAAAACAAAAATCTGTAGCTCTCTCCACGATGGAATCGGAGTACATCGCGGCGAGTCAGACCAGTAAAGAAATCCTATGGATAAGCAAACTAATTAACGCTCTAGTCAATCGCGAATTAGAAATTCCTGTGATGTATCTAGATAGTCAAAGCGCAATCAATCTTATCAAAAATCCGCAGGTAACAAGAGGCGCGAAACACATCGAAGTGAGATACCACTTCATCAGAGACAATTACGAAAAGAAAAGCTTCGATCTTGAATACATTGGCACGAACGAACAAATAGCTGATATTTTTACAAAGCCTCTGAGCAAATCGAGGTTTCAATATCTTCGAACAAAAATCAATGTAATCGACGAAAGCGAAGCTGCAGAAATGTCTGCCAAAAGTGGGAGTGTTGGAAGTACAAAATGATATTTGACGAGACATTCCTGACACGAGTGACGCAAGCCGGCAGTCGATAAAACTGTCGGCTTTATTATCCACAATGTTATCCCTATGATTTAATAATTCTTTTATTTTCCGTTCGCGCTACGCTCGTTTCTTTTCACAGGACTTCCATTGTATTCCACGACGAATGCAACACGTAAGAAAATACTCGTTCACGTTTTTCATATTATTAAATCCGTCTACGTTTATTGCTCGACCCTGCCATCCTGCTCCGAAACATATTTCGAAAACAATTATCCCATAGCGCTGCGAGCGGTAAAACCTTGATCATTGGTCGTTTTAATTTTTTATGTATTCCTTTGTGAATTGAACGGATATTTCC
>JABFVB010022196.1:0-12465 GCA_018812205.1 Adelognathus sp. PSUC_FEM 10030001 | reverse complement strand
CATCTACCTGTGGTCTAAATTTCAGCTCGATAACTCAGGGCGTTCTCAAGTTATACGGCTTCAATATTTATCGCGCGTGTCACATACACAAACGAACACACACACATCCAGGCATTTAGCCCAAATATGATTTTCCGACGTTTGGGAATATTCTGTATAAGTTTACATCAGAATCGCGGGGAAAAAAAACAAATGTCACCCAAACCTAGCTCCTTCTATGACGAAGCAAAAATAAGGAATTGAAGAAAGGGTCGGCAAATTGAGTGTTGGAGAATTTGAAGAGTAAATTGATACAGCCTGGCGTGTGCTGTCGAGCATTGCGATTTCAGAATGTGGACCGGTATCCTTTGAGCTTTGACGAATAACACGAAGCTTCGTACGAGTTTAAACCCGTGAGGGATCGTGCAGCATGACGAAAATGAGAATGAAACCGAGCGTCATTAAGATAGAATAAAGATGCGGTGCCGATACGGGGGTTCAGAAAAAGCGTCTGAAAAAACGCGACTCACGGTTCGCCAAAGTTGCCGAGGTTATTCCGTGCGTATCATCGGATCAACCGTGTAGCGTCGAACATTTCAACAAGTGAAGCCGATAAACTTTTCCCGCACATAGTCCACCAAGCTTTTACACTGTTTTGCTCAGCCACGACCCCATACTCGTACTCTGCGAGGATGTTCGATCGAACGTTGTCCGGGTGAATCCAAAATCAATACGAGTTTAGACTTTGTAATTCCTCGTATATCCATCCATGGAATTTGATAGCAGCTAGCGTTTTTGTGTATGGGTGGACGGACTCCATGTTAATGCATATCACATCATGTACCCAGGTTCGGAATATGGCAAAGTTTCAATGGCCTCGCCGAGTTTCCGGCGAACGGTAGAATAATTGAATAATCCTCAGTTCGAGAGAATACGACGATTCCGCAAGCTGCCCCAATCCGTTCCCATCGGACAAAAAACAAGAGGACATTCGACTCGTGTTGCATACTTAGTGACCGTTTTTATTTTTTTTTTTTTTCAAATTTTCATCGTAAATTGATGTGCTCAGTATTTCGATGTCAGAAATAACTGTATCATCAGTAGCAATGAAGATGTCACATCACGCTACTGAAAGGAGAAAAATATTTTATGCTCAGGGTGAATATGGACTTGGCCGCGACGTTTTAGACCGTTTTGAGTGTTCTGACACGAGAATCTCAACAACAACAAAATCTTCACGCAAACAAACCTTCCTTTACGGGGAAGCAAAATTTAAAAAAAATCGATATCCAGTCAGGCTGCAAAAATCCTCTTTCGCAGTCAAAGCCTGCACCAACGTAGTAGAGAATCCCTGTTGCCCACCTCATATCGCTCCGTACAAGATAAAGTTGATGAATGATGAATCCAGCATTGATTGGGAACCGGTGAATTTCTCGGCAACCAAATTTCTCACAGTTTTCTGATTCGTGATCTAGGAGTTAAGTAGTTTCCCATCACTGTTTATCTACGCTCAAGAATTCGTTCTCGGCTCGGCAAACAGTCTGGAAATTCAGTGGTCAGTCATGATTTGTCACGATTCCGGTACTCCCACGTAGCAAATGGTATTGGTCAAAGGAGCTCAGCGAAACGATGGATGGATTAGGTGGTGATCGGAGCATGTTCGAGATCTCCGCTTGGTATTCGTCGTAAATGGTGATTCGAAGGTTTCCGCGTCGATGCCCATCATCGTCGGCGTGCTCGATCGCATTGCAGCACCCCACCGGATATCTCCTGTGTGCGCTATCAGGATTTTCCGGGTCGACCGGAAATACTCGATACCCGCTTCGACGAGCATTGTGCTCGCTACACCGGAACAAATTCCATCGGACTATCAAATAGATATCATGCGGATACCAAGGGCCCCGCGGAGAAACGCGTGTCCAACCGAATGAATCCCATGGGAATATTGCCGACTGTATTGCGTTCACGGTGTGCCAAATTCGTCGCAGATCACGTGTTGATGACGTATCGCCAAATCGATATATTTTAATTACGAAATAGCCACTTTCCTCTTGAATCGTGGCGAACATCCTTCCGAAATTTATTGAACTCGGCGATTTTTTTCTACTGTTCTATTTGATGTTTCCAGATACATATTCGTGAATTTATTTACCATGATTCTTCGTCAGTATCAGACCTCGAATATCAAGATGAATACTGCGGAATTTTCTTCAATCATACACATGTACGCAGTGCTCGGGGAACGTCGTAATCGTTGAATTGTCTCGCATCCCCAGAACAAAAGAACGTTTGTTATTTTACAGATAAATTCGTCGCATCGTGACGGCCCTTGGTTGATAATTGAAAGCATCTCACGTTGAACGTGAATTTTTTCGACGAGCTGATCGCCCAAACATACGGCAAAATCGCTCCGACCTGTCGAACCACCAACAACAACGACGAGTATTTCAACGAAAGAGTACGAGATGGATAGATTTCGAGGAAGTCGATCGGTATGCCATCGCCTTGGGCACGAAATACCAAATAAAATCTCGACAGAGCTAGGGCGGACCCATTGCAGTCTAGCGCGAATTCTTGTTGCTCAAACCGATTAAGCACTTCGGTTGTTTACCGGGCAGTTCAGTTTGTCTGGATAAAAAGCCTCGATAGAGTATTAATCAAAAAATTTATTGAGCGAACGAAAAAAAATTCAGGTGTAACTTGATAAAAAAAAAAAAGATTGTGTCCTCAATAAGAGATTTTTCATCTTTCGACAAATTTACACGAACTCGGAGTATTCGAAGTTACCTCTATTAAACGCAAACGATCAAATGCCAATAAAATTGCACTGAATTTATACTCGAAATAGGGTACCGTAACAATTTCTACGAGCCGTATCAAAGTGGAAAAAAAAGGATATTCCATAAAGTAATAATCGTGTAACACGGATTTTTCCCAGTGAAGAAGTGAAAAACATACAATCGGTAGACTGACGCGTGTACGTTTCACGATAAAATCAAACATAAAACATTTATGGTAAACATACGTGATACTTTTGCAAATATTTTCGAGTGAATTTTTGCATAGAAATCAATTATAAATTGCCCTGATATAAATCCGACGATAAGGAAAACTAGAAGAGGAAGAGATATGAAGAAGAGGATTTGAATTTTCGAAGAGTTTGAGCAATAAAGCGAGCAGCCGAGGAAAGCATCGTAAAAGCATTAATCTCGATGTACTCGGTAGGGGTTGTTTACAAAGCAGAAACCTTCCATTCTGCCGTAGAAGTATGGCAGACAACTCGGGGGATGGCTCCATAATCCCTATTCATTGAACAAACTCGAAAGACCGAACGACTCCGCGGGGAGATAGAGTGCAAACCAGCAAGACAAAAGAAGGCTGAGAAACGAACGGATTCGTCGGAAAAGGGGGATGAAGCACCAGAAATCCGGGTCAAGCTCGTGAAATGAGATATACGAATGGGCTGGAGGAGAAATTATTGATCATCCTCATGGAACGCAAGATTTGAAAAATAATTATAATCAAAGTGATATGGGATCAGAATAATCTGTATTGGACGAGCTGGAGTGACGAAAGGGCGGGTAACCGCACGGAGAGATACCCAAAATTTTCGCTCAAGCATTTCCGATATTGACAGTGGAAAGGTCGCAATAATCGATACCTCGTTTACGCAGCCGAAAAAAAAAGTTTCCACAAAAAAGTCACGCAAGACTCCACAGTGTGTGGATTGGGGCGAATCCTCGGCTACATCGGCGGAAGACCGTCGGTGGGGGCCGCAATGTCACAGTCAGGTTCTGGCGGGCCAAACGACATACAGAGTCAAGGCCAGGACCAGAGGTCGGGTCAGCAACAAATACTGAATCTAACAGGACAGACGGACGGACTGACGTCGCAGAGCTCCTGTCAGAATGGTCGTTCGGACGCAGCGACGAAGACGGCCGAGAACTCGAAACCCGATATGTCGAACGGTTTCGAAAATCGTACCATCGATTACGACAGGTACACGGCGATCGATCGAAATCAGACTGGCATAGGTACGTTCCAGCAGGCACAGCAAACTCGACCACTGGCACAGTACCCGACGAACACGAGTGACTTGCCACCGGAATATTCCAACCCTGGACAACAGACAGTTCAATATTCCACTCTGAGGCGACCGTCCACCGCTGGTCAGCCGGACGATCGTCATTCGATAACCAGTCAGCATCCGCCTCAGCAATATCCACCAGACAAATCATCCGGTGACCGAGTACAGTACGTTTCGCAAACGAGTACGCAAACCGTACCCGTGCAAGCACAACCCCACTTTGTGCAAGATTATGTGACTGATCAAGCTTCGCAGTATTCACAGATTCGTGCCGGTCAGTTTGAAGCTAGATCGCAGATTTACTCCCAACAGCCGCAGCAACAGCTGGCAAGGGAGTACGGGGATCGTGCGGGTTACGTGACGAGAGACGTCACATACAGGGAACAAGCTGGAGCCGCTCTCTACGCACACCCGCAGAGTACCGGAAATCCACTCTTTACCGGTACAGGTCCTTACGTCACCGTTCAGCATGTTGGCTCGCAACTACCCTCGCAGTCGGCAAGCCCGCAGCCACCTTATTACGCGGGCGTGGTTGTACAAACCCAGGCACCACCGGGCTACGGGCAGTTCGCGCCTAGTCAACCCCAATACCCATACAGTCAGTATCCACAGACAGTGATGAATCCCGTACCGTACAATCCGCACGGTTCTGTCTATCAGCCTCAACAATTGAGTCAGCAGTCGCCGAATCCACAGAGATTTTCGCAGGATATGTCGCAGTACCAGGCGCAACCGATAATCCAACCAATAGCTCAGAACGTCATGGCTGGATCGGACAGACCGGGAGGGCGGGGCCCCAAGCCCATGGTTCCGCCGCGAGGTAATTCCAAGATAACACACGGTGATCCGGGTCACAGAAAATCCGCTAGTGTCGATGCACCAGCACTGAAACCCGCAGGACTTCCGCCAAAGTACGAACCTCCGTCCGCTCAGAACTCTCAAGCGTCGCAGGATCAAGTACTGCGCAACGAAGCGACCCTCCTGATAGCGTCCGGTCAAGTTGGACCAGATGGACAAGAGAGAAGATTTTTGTCGCCCATAAATCAAAATCCACGAACCAGGCAGGACGGGCTTTACGTCGACGCAAACGGTGAGCAAGTTTCGAGAGAAAAAGCGGTCGACACTGTGGCTTCAGAATGCGGTCTCTACGTGTCGCGGTCCGATCACAGAAAGTCCGTTTCTGTGGATGTAACCACGAGTTTTCAGCGTCGCAACGATACGATCACCTTCACGTTCCCGGGTGACAACGATCAGCAGGATGCGACGATGATCGGACGAAAGACAGCTACACTGGGTGACAGGAAAAGACCGGACAATACGCAAGTGTTCCCGGCGGAAACGAGAAAAGTCGAGCCCGTCCTACGCGTGTCACCGATGACCTTCGATCCACGACAGGAGAATCGCAAGAGCATCGTAGTTGAGAGAAAGCCCGAGTGGGGAAATGTTAGCCCCAATCCGCGTGGTGGCACAATGTCGTCCCAGGAGAACAGACGATCGGATTACTTCGAGGAACACAGACGTTCGCCGATGACTCTGGATGCAAAGAGAATCGAGGAAGTTCGAAGATCACCGATGCCGTTCATACCTATCAGAGATCCGTCCGCCGATCGCGCAGCCCAAAAGAGTCCATCGTTCGCCAATCAGAATTTCGAAAAAACGAGACAGGAGTTGGCCATGTGGGCGGAACAGCGACAGCGTCAAGAATTGGAGCGTGGTATGCATCAGAGTCAGATATTCTCGACCAGTCCACGCTCGCGCAATCAGTCCGAGGAGAGGCGAGCGGATCCGAGAGCAATCTTGCCGACGGAAGAGACGAGAAAAGATCCGAGAATGTCACAGACGGTCTTTCAACCGATACCCAACATCAGTCAGAGCAGCATAATGGAACAGCGAAGGCACCTGCGTCACGTCAGCGCTGATCTTACCAAGCACATGGAGCTCTCGAGGAAGGATTTTGATGACCAACCGATCACCGGTTCTGTGGCTAACTTGGTACCGGTTATAGGCAGCAGCGTGTCTTCGCAGAGGGCTAGTCCGAATATTTGCCATCAATATCCGGCTCTGAGCGAGGCCAAGTTGGACTCGAAGACACTGCAGTTGACGGTGGTTACGGAATTCGGTGACAATCCCATGAAAACGAGTATGGAGCAATCCGACCACATCATTCACAGTCGAAAGAGTCACGTCCCATCAAACGTATTGACCCACAGCAAGAGTCAGGCTGACAATCTACAGGTCCAAACGGAAGTGCCGAATGATAAAAATGATTCGCTGCAGGTCCAACAGCAGCAGCAACAGCAGCACCAACAGTTACAGAATCAACAGATGCAGAATCAGCAGAGTCTCGATATGATATCGGAGAAGCTCAGTCAATTCGAACGTCAGCAGAGCGATCTCCAAGCCAAGCTTCAGTGTCTGCAAAATCAGAATCAGATACTCGACAAAGTAGCGCAATATCAGCATCATCAGAGTGATCTGCAGGTGCGCTTTCAGTGTCTGCAGGAGCGACAGATCGGTGAGAAAACACTGAGACAAGCGACCGAATATCAGCCGAAAAATTTGCCCGTTGACTTGCATCAGATCCAGTTGAGCCCGATGCCGGAACATCTTCTCGAACAGGTCCCCGAGAAGATTTCCGTCGTTCCGGATCAGCAACAACAGCCGCAAAAGCAAGTTCAACCAAGTCATCGACAGTCTATTCATTCCGTTCCGACATACGCGTCGTCGAAGAGTCTGCAGGGCCAAGTGTGCCAGTCTTTGACCTGCGAAAGGCTCTCCCCGCGTTTGCCACTAGCCGATTCCGCGGATTCAAATAATACAGTTAGCTCGCAAATGATATTGCCGAGCACCGCTCAATTCGAAAGAGGCGACAATGCTCGTGGGTCGCTGCAGTATCGAATGACGTGTCCGTCGGATGTTCCTGAGAATGTAGCCATACCGGCACCCGTCGCGTCCGCGTCCGGCAACTTGAGCTCATCCTCATCGGGGCCCGGAACCTTCACCGGAACACTCAAGAAAGTACCACCGGAAAAACCACCGAGAACTTCGCTGATCGTTCAATCGCCGGAATCAGAGGTAAATAAATCGATGTCATAGTTATTAGGCCGCATGTTATGGAATGTATGTGCTTTTATTTTTTGGTTATCATTTGCTGACCTGAAATAATTTTCCATTCCGTGGCATGCTGTCAATTATGGGATCCGCCGACATGATGTATAAACACCCTGGAAGCTAGCTGCGAACATTAGCGAATATAGCTCATTGACAGTATAATACGATAAGAAGATGCCCGCACTGAACAATTTTCAATGTGTCAGCTCATTCGAGTTGGTGCGCAAATTTCTTTTCGCCTGTAATCTTTGCCAGCCAATTTTATCGCGTTTAAAACTGTATGCGAGTAGTGCGGAAGTAAGGGGTGAAAGACTGCAGATGTTCCACGGAAAAACATCGTGGTGGCAGCAGAGCCGAGGGGCATCGGTAATGAGAGTTTTTCCACTCACCCCAAGGCCAGACGGAGAATGAAGCTCTATATGTATCAGTACCGGGTGCTGTCTTTGAAAACTTCGTTACGAGTTCCGTGGTTCATCGCCCCGTTACACTTGCAGCAGCGCCGGAGAGCTCCAGCCGAGAGCGAAGCCTGCTGACCCGTTAATTTATGTTTTTGCAACTTTGCGCAATGGCGCTCTCAAACTTTCTGTTGGAAATTGAAATATTACGAAACATACTTTGAATTCCTAAGAATTAAAAGTAAATATACACTTCATGAATCTTCGCACTCGGAAGATCAATTTCGAATCCTCGCAATTATTTTTATTAAATTTGAAAATTTCCGTGTCGCGGGATATTCTTGTCCATTGCCCAATCACCATCGGAACATTTCGCGTGGAAAGTGCCGGAACATATGGAAGTCTCCTTAAATCGACGATGTATGACGGCGAAAACGATTGGGCAGTGCGCGTGAGCTGGTTGGGTCAACTCTCCCGAGGTAGCGAAGGTGCATTATGTATATCGACGACGGTCAAATACGTACGACAAACATCACCGAGCTTTGACTACGAGATAACGATGTTTCCGAGTTATTCTCTGCGCGCGAGTATACACGGTGCTTGAAGCGCCAGTATATTTCCCATTGCGTGGGCATTCCTTTTTCGAATTAACCATGAGACGGTACCGCGAGAGTCATCAAGAAATAAAGAGGGACCCGGCTGAGCGGCGAACGAAGTGTCCTTGTTGTAGTGCACTCTGATGTGTATATCCAGTGACCATCGTTGCACCGAAAGTGTGTTTGCATGTAGCCACAGGGTACAGTGATAAAAGATACGCCGGCAAGAGCTCAGGTGGCACAGGACCCTGGAGTATACGACGAGACCACGATGAGACGCTTTGAAATCCTTCTCTTTGTACTTCACCACAAGCCCATGCTGCACAGCGATGGTACGTACGCTGACGTTGCAGGTAACGATCGCAAGAGGCGAAGTGTCTCACATCCGAAGCCTGTGAATGTCACCAAAAATTCCACATCATCCTGTTAACAGGATATAACAATCTTTGAATTTTGTCTAGCGATATTCGTCGATGCAAAAAGTTGGACTTCGCGGAGTACTGCACCGTGAAAGAGCGATTGCTCGGGACGAAGCGTTACTTCAATGTTTTCTTATCCAATTTCTACACCTGCAATTTTTCAATCATTCGTGACATCGTTATGGCAAATAGCCGGTACCCGTGCAGAAATTTAGTTGGGGATCTTGTTAAGGCCTTACTAGACATCCCCGATTGTTCATGAGGCTAACAAACGAAAACTCACGAATGTGCGACCAGGCATGTCACACTGGAAAGTATCGGGCCTTCATGGATTTTCTTGTTAGGCCCTACAAATACTTCCCTATTAAGCCCGACTGAGACAAAGTACACATTAAAAATGATAATTGTTATGCGCTTTTATTTCATTCATTTTTAGTCACTTATTTATGGATATTCGGATTGTTTCAAACAGTGGATTCATATTAATTAATCGGAAAAATGAATGTCAATTTTTATTTGCCGTCGTTGGGGATCGAACCTGGGTCACCGTGAATTCGCACAACGCCTTAGTTTACTCACTTCTCACGGATTTGTTCAGTTTCTAATTTTCAATTAACAATTCGTAAATAATTATTGATGAAAATTCCATGAATGATTATGAAAAACAATGGTGAACATGAACAATAATGTTAATAAATAATTCGGCAATAATTGTTGGACAACAATTCGTTAATACTTTCCAATGACAAATTCATTAATGCTTGCAATCAATAACGAATTTGATCATTGATTAAAGAATTGATCATTTACAGGTAAATGATCAATTCTTCAATAATTGTTCATAAGCAATTGTATGAGCATTGTTAATCAACCGTACTCGGCACAATTTGCCGTGAGTAATACGCAACTCATACTGTGGAATCCCCGGAAAAACTTGAGCAGGGCCTAGTGATTGTTCCTTACTGTGGTTCGCCTCTACAGGCATCATATAGGCAAGATCTAAATGCCTCACAGTGGTTTCCTCAACTCTGCTCGACTATTTTTCGAGGACGCCTTTCCTGGGCCTAGTAGGGCCAATCATTGGATTCCTTATAGTGGAAAGCCTGTAGTGATCTCAAACTTGATCATGACTACCTGACTAAATTTCTGTACGGGACAACGATCCAATAACCGTGTCGGTGCTCATACCACTTCAACCTCAGAACACCACATGGGTTTGGAACTTTTCGAGCCGTCACTATCGGTACGAATTTCCCAATATTGGTCCCACTTGAACAGTCATATTCCTTAGCCATGCAACTACGAATAATTGAAAAAATATTCTTATATCGTTGACGACGTGGTGCAGCGATACAGAGAGGGAAGGAAGACACGACAGTTGGTCACCCAGCGTTGACGAACGAGGTTCAACGTTAAAGTTCTGCTGCGATACCTCGACTGTTGATCACGGCTCTCGGCTACCGTCGAAGCTCAACGAATGTCTTTTCGCCGCAGGATATAGGGCGAAGAGTATCTTACCGTCGTAGTGGAAGAGGCTTTCCAGGTGAATCTGCACGCCTCCATCCACGCTAAAGGCGCAGCGAGTCGACCTTTCTCGAGTAATTCTATGGCCCGTCGCACCGTCACTGCTTCAATGGTTCAATTATCCGCCGACGCTTCTTTGAAAGTTTCTTGAACGGATATACCACGCAGCCGCGGTTATTCCCTCAGAACCAGACTTGATGGAGTGGCTCTCTCAGTATATCCTCGCGTAATTATGTTTACCGTTATCATATACCCCGGGCGGTATTTCAAGGCGGTTCGAATGTATCGACTTTCCGCGATGATGCTCTCATCGTCGAGTAATATGATGCCAAAGTAAATAGCCGTATTGCATTATAATGAGCTATGCGAAATTCAGGACATTGGAATGTTTTCATATTCTGTGCAGTATAAAATAATGAACGACTGAAGCTTGACCGCCTCAACGCGAGACATTACCGAAAAAGCTAGTTGATTGCCGCTGCTGATAGCTCCATCGAGGGCCCGGGACTTCAGTAGCAGTCGTGCACCACGACACTGCCAATCAATTGTCGGTATTACGCGGGAAAATATTACTATAGGAGCATTAAATTCTGTGACGGGCTGGCTGTCGAGATGAGCATCCTCGCGGCCGGAGATGAAAAGAGAATAATAGAGTGGTACAAAGACTTCGTACAACAGGCAAAGATGTGAGAATAGAGAGATCGCAATCTTTCAGCCTGACGGATTACGACGCATAAGAATATCGGCGTTAAAGTACCATACCCGCGCATGTACAGTGTAGTGAGTGCCTGTGATTTCCTGAGAAATCGAAGAAAAGCGAGCCAAGTAACGCGAGCACATTGGGCCTTGTCATACAGCTTGTTACCCTCTGGCAAGGACGAAAGTGCGTTTCCGCGGAAATTTTGAAACAATCATGTGCGCCTCCAGAGTCGAATAAAATAACTGTATTTGCGCGGGAATTTTCACAACGTAAAATAATTTGTTACCCTTCGCCTCGACTCATTGAATGGTAATTATTCGCTCGAGCCCTGCCGCCGGCCGCTAACCGCCTCCTCCCGTTCAATGTTAAACTCTCGATAGATACCAATTTATTTATTAATACATTCGAAATGCAATTTACGAAATTACAATGTCGTTGATTCAACAAATACCTCACTCTTTGAATGATTTCGGTCGGTGACTATGTATCACTGTTTTTCGTTTTGAATGATTAAACGTGGGCCTGGATATGTCGTTTAATTGGAAATGAATTTACGTTTATCGAGAAAATGGAATAGGATATTCTCGACAGATGTGACAGAAGCGAGAGGTTCACCACATAGAGGGAGAGAGAGCGAGAGCGAGCTTTCCATCCCAAGCCCTCTTAATATACGGTTTACGTATCAGCATTCATCCATTCGTGTATGTGTTTGTACAGAGCGTAGCGTTCGATTCGTGAAACGGGATTGAACACTAAAATTTACGACGACGCTTTCCCTCACGGGCCAGCTCGATCAACTCTGGCGCGGATGCATGCATTTTCCACTCCCTCATACTACGATCGCCAACGTGAGAGGTTGATTGTGAATTATGAAGGATGAACGGACTGGCCATCTGGGCACATAGTGGATTAATGAAGACGCGGTGCGACTCCCTCGTCATATTCCAACGTTCTATACATACGTACGCATAGAATCTCTGTTCCATACATACGTATAGAACATGCATATATCACCGTGTATTTTGTCTATGTGCAATGCACACCTCGATATAATTTCATATGCGGCGAACTCGATAGAGGATGGCAACGTGCGTACTCGAAAGTGTATACGAACACGAATACGAATACGTCGGCGTATTCGCGCCCAGGTGGACAGGAAATACAGTGATTCCTGCATCAGAAGAGGAGAGAGAGCTACAGATTCAGCGGTAACCACGAAAATCACCGCAGAACTGACGGCTTGGCGTACGACGCAAAAATGAAGGAAAAAAAAACATCATATCCGACAGAGGAGAGGCTATATGGAATATCGGAATTCGGCCAACGCCGTCAATGCCGTTAACGTTTTCCTGCCCCTTTTGATCCGTACGGTCTGAACTTGATTCGGGGATAACCAATCGGATTTTCCGGGTCTAAAAAAGGCCAAACAAAAAATGCGACGGTATGGAAAAAACGAAATAGGCGAAATATACCGCACGCATCGGTTTCGATAGGTCACGGAGGCTTACTATACGCATAGGATGTACTCAGATTTGGCACCAAATTAAATTGACGACGCGGTCACAATTTTCATATGCAACTGATGTAGTGAATTATTTGAAAATAATTAATGTAGTAAATAAGGGCATCTATTGACGCGGGGAAGAGGTCCGTA
>JABFVB010021085.1:0-12493 GCA_018812205.1 Adelognathus sp. PSUC_FEM 10030001 | reverse complement strand
ATATCATTTCCTACAATTTTTGAAAAAACCTTTTTTTTCGCTGTACAAAAAGAAAGGGGTCTCCTCTTTTCCTGTACAGATAACGCTGGAAAAGTTTCATACGATTAAAAAAATATGTGGTCAATTCTCGGCCGATTCCCATTGGAATCGCTCATGTACCGGGCTCGGGGAAAATTTTCTCTCGCATCGTGGTTCGATCCGCAAAGGAAGAGCACCGCGTTTAGCACTAGTAGCACCATCTGTTGGCGCCGGTAGGCAATGAAAAAAAAAAAACAAACATTCGCTATTTTGACCGTTCGACATATTGGTCTTTCGATATTTCTCCAGTCTAACTTTTGAGTCGTAGGTTATTTTGGCCATTCACCGTTTTGGCCGTTGGCTATTTTGGCCCTTCCACTTATTGGTAGTTCGCTATTCTGACCATTTAACTTTCTGGTCATTCGTAATGTTTTAATTCAATTTATTGGCCGTTCACTATGATGCATTCTACTTTCTCAACTCTCTTAATATTCGGAATTCTATCACGTAGAGACTTGAATTGAAAAGTTTCAGAAGTGGTCCATTCGATATTTTATCGTTTGGCATTTAATTCATTCTGCTATATATTTTCGATATGAATTCACTTCGATATAGTTGTCTTTCCATAATTTTCTTTTGTACTTTGAATCCGTTCGTAATACTAGTCGCTCGAAATTTGAACTTTCGTTAATTCAAAAGTTCGGGATTACGGCCTTTCTGAGTATTGAGTATTCGGAATTTTGACCCCCACCCGTTTGACGAGAAAAATAAATCTTTGAATACTGCTCGGGCAGTGATAACCATAAACGACGTGCGGCTTGTAGTGTCATAACGTAGTTGGGTAGTAGAAATCTGTGCAATCCGTAACATTCTGCGGGCTAGATGCGGAAAATTCGGGCCGTGAGTATTTTGCGACTCATTTCAAAGTCGAATAACATTTTATACATAAACGGATAGTACTAGCAGCAGTAGAATTGAGATTTGTAAATAATAGTATCTCTTCGCTCTTGCATCAATCAGCAATCGCGGTAGTACTGAACAAAATAGTCGAAAATCAATGGCGTTCGATGTTGAGTCCTAGATCTTTTCGATCTGTATAGATGTAACAACAAATCGGAAATATCTTAGTCGAGAGATGGATCATTTTATTATATGTACATAGATCAAGATTTATATTACATGGGTGTTTTTCGTATACAACACAATTGTTGTTTTTTCAAATCGTTGTTGCTACTCGGATTCGACCAAGTTCACCGGTTCAATTAAGTACTCTTTAAACGTTTGTTCGGCTTTTACTTTGCAGTAAAAACATACTGCAATCAAATTGTTTATGTTGACAGCCAATTCGTGGTCTTCAAACTCAGAGATCTTGTATATAGAAGACAAGATCGTGTCGGCTATGCACGTTGCAAACGGCGTATCTACAAGACATGGCCTCACAATCGCATAATTTTCGGCCATGCACTCACATAATTTGCGACAGCAACAGTTCGTCACGCTCACAAAAAGCCTTATCTGACCGATGCGATTCGAGCCATTATCCATTGAGTAAACGACGAAAGTCGAATTAGTTTTAATACTCCGTTGGTATTCCGTTGAAGAATACAAAAATTTGCCCTTAAACAGTCTACGATAAGAAAAATAGCCTGTGTAATCGTGTTGTTGGAAGATTTGCTCTACGTCCGGAGGAATAGCATCCATCTTCGTGCATTTTCCCACGATGTACACTGAATCAGACACAGCAAATCGCTTCATTCGTCCCCGTTTGTAGTCCAGACTGTCACAAAACGAAGTAGCTGCGCGTCCAGGAACCAACTTCTCACTTTTCAAACTCGTCAGATTCAGATACATTGAGACAGCGTGATGTATCTGCAACTGAGCCGCGTTGCTCCCATGAACTAATTTAATTAGGTGTCCGTTTAAATCTTCGTATGGGAAACACGAAGTCGTCCAAAGTGGTCCGATTTGTCGAACCGTTTCTGATAAGTGCAATAACTGATGGACGTTGTTCGTCATATGCCGACGGTAGTACAGATGTTCGTACATTGAAACGAATTCACTTAAGGCTCGTGAGGCAATATCCAGATCTTCCGGCGATATGGAAGTTTGGCACAGTAAAGATAGTCCCAGTACCAGTAGCTTGTAATGATTAAAGTGCGTTGTGGGCATGATATCTTCGATGCAGGGAATAGAATAGTAAAACAACCAGTCTTTGAATTCATGAGCTTTCCAGTGAGGCAGATGCTTCTTTATAGATCGCGGCAATCTCTGGACGGATGATGGTGGTGTCATCGAAGTAAGTCGTGAATCTACAACGTCGATACTTCCGAATATGGATGCGGGATGTTCTGAGAATGGTGCAGTGAACCAAAATATTAATAATGCTTTGACGACGCCTTCAAAAGCACAGTGCATTACGTCAACAGCCAGGCCTTCTATATTCTCATAAACCATGTTGTGTAGTATTGTTGGTCCTTTTACCCCAAAGACTCGCTCGCCAGTATTATATGCTTGCCGTGAATGATCTCGCGTTTCGTTATTGGAGCGCAGAGTGAGGGGTTCGAAGGGGTACACGAAGACCCTATGCTCTGGGAGATATTCTCCTCTTTGCAAACATTTTTGGCATCCGTAGTACCCATTGAATTGAGTCATATTTTCGAATAAAGCTTTGGCAGGCAGGTCGCATGTACCGCATATCACTATCCCTCTGACATGTAGCGGCTGCTGAGAATCAGGAATTTCCACATCGATGCCATCTTTCAACTCTTCCAAACTTTCACGAATTGGTTGCAGAAGAAGATTGGGACGGGGTTTTTCATCGCCGAACCATAGTGCTGCGAGAATCACGTTTTCTTTTTTCACTCTTTCTGCTAGCGGCAGTTCGTTGATAGTGAAGTTTACAACCCAGATGGAGTAATTCGATGACTTGAAGACCCTAAACCCATCCGCATACCAAGTAAGCGATATGTTATTGGGATTCGCCAAGAAGCAGCCATCGGTACTCAGTTTTTTGTACATTTCGGCATCGTATATATCTTCTAAATTGCTATCGTTTCTTCGTGCTCGAGTGAATTTGTGATTCAGCATATCTTTAAATCCCGGACGTTTGTACAAAGCTCGTATCTGGTCGATCACTGAAACTTACATGAAGTACTTAATTGTTGTTTCTTCGTTGCACACATCACAAATGGACTGCATATTATCGACCTTTCCGTCACAATCGGAACAGAAGTAGTGCCGTTTAACGGGAGTTTGCATATTAGCGAAAAACTTGTTGAAAGAGTGCAAGGACTTCGTACAGTTGTTCGGAGGTGGGCAGTGCAACTGTACTAGTCGTAACATATCCGCCAATAAGACCTTCGACGTCTTGTGTCGCAAGGCGCAATTCAAAACGCTTATCATACTTTCTGTTAATGTTAGCGGTGCTCCTTCATACAAATCGTCATCGCCTTGGTCAACATTGATGTTTCTATTGACTATGGAATCATCGTCCGAAGTCGAATCGGATACTATGTCGAGAAATTCATCGTCCCTACCGTCCCCAGACGTAATGTCATCGTCTGAAGTGTTCTCGATAGTTCCGTCAGAACCATTAGTGCTCCCATTCCTTGATGACTCGTCATCTTGTCTTAGTTCATCAGGATCCGAATTTTGCCCGTTTTCTTCCAGATTTTCTTGCACTGGCGCGGGAGGAACAGCATTGTCGGGAACCGGGCCTCTGTTCATCCGAGCTATCTCATTATGTTCGCCATCCGTTTCACTTCACTCAGATTCACTTGATTCTGGTTCGCTTGGCTCTGACTCGCTAGGTACAGACTCGCTGGATTCAGATTCATCGGGCGCCGAATCCTGCGAAGACGGCCATTCTTCATCGGTCGATAAGGCGAGATGTTGTTGTTTAGTTGGAATTTGATGATCGCCACTACTTCGACGTTTCGACATTCTTTCAGATTAAGAACAATTTCAATTAGTCCGATTAATCGAGGGTTTTTAAATTAATAAAACTATTATAAAACGTTCAAGGTTGCTTATGAAAGATCGTTAGTAGTCGTCTTCAAATAGCATAAATGGGAGCTCTCCTTCCGCTTTTACGGGAAATTTTCCAAAAATTCGACTTTTCTGAAAGCAATCTGACATTTTACAGATATTGACGTAATTATTCATTCGTTAGATAATAATAGGCAAACGACACGGTTTCGTTATAATAGTAAAAAAAACCAAAATTTCCAGCAACCAAAATAAGAAGACTTTAAATGTGAGCAGTATATTAATATTGGAACTCACCTGGAATCAGGATCCGGAGAGAGGCTATTGAGTTGACGATGCAGATCCCATGTTGCAAATTAGTACGGTCAAGCTATGTATTTAACCTTTCGCTGAATAACTGATCCTGACATTCGAAAAACCTGTCACTAAGATGAGAGCGAAAAATCGATAGACCCACACTCACCACATCTTCTTAATAGAGGATGTTCAGGAGAGTGAAGGGTTGTTTGTATGTGAATGTCTTTTTTCCGATCAAACTGTCAATTTTTTGTTTTTCATTACATTTCATTTACTGTAGAGGTGAAACGACTCGCTAGAAGATGCCAAAATTGAGCCCACATAGAATACATCTGGATATAATGTCTATATGATACAGAAAGATTGGCCCAATCAGACAATATGTTCCTAATTTCAATCTATTCTAACACACATAGTGTTCATATTAAGTTAATACAGCCTACACTTAAAAATTCAAATACTTCGGACACAATTTGAATGTACTGGATATAAAACCCTGAAAATGTAAATTTTCACATTGCTCCTTATTTTTTTGCTTTATAACCGGTCATTCCTTTGAAAGTACAGATGACAATGGATCAGACTCCAATCGAAAATAAGAAAAACATCCTTCGTTTGCTTTCTTAAGAATGTTAATATTGAAAAAAAAATTTTGTCGCTCTAAAATCGAAAAAATTGAAACCTTGATAACTGTTTTTCCTGTTCATCGATTCAGGCGGATTTGAAACTTGGCGGTCGCTCGATATGTGTGCCAGATTTCAACTCGATTGCTCAAAATTTGCGACCGCTATCGTGTTAACGTCCTTTTACCACATACACACACACACAATCATACCTACACCGGACATTTTTTCTAGATATGTTTTTTGGACTTTTTCGAACATACTGAACACGTTTCTATAAAAATCCAGAAAAATATTTTTGTCACGATAACAAAGCTCCTCTCCGAGGAATCAAAAATTGAGACAGTTGGATCGAAAGCGCAATTTGAAAAAAAATCGAAATTCCATAAAGGTTGAACCCTTTGACGTATATATGTGAAGTATATGTTGGGTCCGAATTTCAGCCCGATCGGTCAAAATTTGCGAACGCTAGCATGCTCACAAGAAATGCGCCCACACACATATTGTTACGTCCCGCAACTTTTTCGAATTTCGTTTCGAGGGCCCGGTCCATTTTCACTGCCGGGATTCAAAAATAATCGCAATACGTGTGGTCGGCGTTCAACGAATTAACAATGACTTGGAAGATATCAACTATCACGTCGCGTCGCAGTCGTTCGATGAAATCAACGAATAACGACGTCGAGACGGTCGGATAAAATTCTTTATAAACAGACTAACATGCCAGTGCATCGCCGAGCCGGCTACATCAGCTGAAAAGCGTGAGAGCGAATCACGCATACAAGCGTAGCCGAGCGTCGAAGAGATGACCAACACCGCTGAACTGCGAGGCACACGCGCGCCGCACGCATACTACCCGTGCAGTCGAACCACCCGATGAGACGAAGTTCTAACAAGTTAGCGAATATAGAAAATTAGAAGACAGTAAATTCGTATATTGAGCATGTATTCCTTTTTTTTTGGGTCGAGTCGTTGCAGCAAATTCTTATGTTTCAGCAATGATAGAAAATCACGGATTTAATTCTTGCATTTACATGGGATCTATAAAAAGAAAGGTGAATTGGTCATTGAAAAATTGTTCAAGAGTAAAATCAAATCGAATCCATCTGTTTTTTTTTCTCTTCGAGCGAGCGAACAAGAGACTCGCGAGAAGTCGGCAGCGTGGCCGTTGCAGAGGTGACTTTGCGACGACCACCGTGTCAATTCTCTTTAATTCAAAGTAGACTAAACATCCTGCCGATAAGAGGATGCCCGTTGGAGCGACTTGGTCACCAAGATCCGCACCGTGAGATCGAACGGTCGAGAGCGCGTGATCGAGGGGAGCAAGGGTTCCGCGGGGAGTATCGAGCGAGCGTTCGAAGTCGCATATGGATCAGGAAGGTGGTGGGGCGTCATCACTGTCCAATACTGAGATCAAGCGGGTGACGTTGCCCCACCCACATCCTCATGAAAAGCAATTTAATAATTCAATTTTCTATGAAATATATGAAATCATATGGTCAATTCACATTTTCATTAACGTAGGATTTTTACACGCGCAATATAAATATTAGGAGAATATTGTATAAGCGTTCAGGGATTTGAAATTGAGAAATTATACTTCTTGCATTTCTCGTAAAAATCAACGTAAAAATGTCATTCGAGTTTGTAAAAATAGCTTAGAAAATCAATCAATTGCCCGACGAGGAAAATAGGCATTTGTAATTAACAAATAGATCGATAATTGGAAAATTGAGATTAGCATAGGGATAAGCATGACGAGTGAGAGTGAGGCGGAAGGAGAAGTCTGGACGGCGCGAAGCCACTCGTACCCCTCCGAGTGCCCTCTCTCCTCAAGAGATTTGTCACTGCATGCGAGTCTTTAAAAAAGCACAACAGTGGGCTAATTGGTCAGTAGTGGAGGACACTTATCCAGTCCAGATCGAGTCGCAATGAGTTGAGAAGTCGGAGCCAACCCGAGCATGTCGTCGTTCGAACTTTGAATCGGTTGAAATCCTTGCGAACTAGAGTACGAAATTTGTAATCCAGCCTTCTCCTTTGAAAAAGTTTCGAGAGTGTGAATCATTGAAATATCGTGAATTTATTGACTTTTTATCACGACGGGATAAATCTATCTTTGACAAAAAATTTCCTCCAAGAATATAAAAATACGTGAACATTTTGAATGACAAATTTTTCCTCCGAGAATATAAAAATACGTGAACATTGCGAATAACAAATTTTTCCTCCGACAATATAACAATATGTGAACATTGTGAGCATTGTGAATTATTGTGATCCTTGTGACTTGAATAAAAAGAGAGAAAAACCAGTGAACCGAAAAGAAAATCTGTGTGTGTTCGTTACTTGCGCGAAGACACCTACACCGCCCTCACCGACTACCACCGAGTTGCAGCGTTCGAGAATCGTCGTGAACCATTATACGAAATCTTCGCCGAGTAAGTCATTTCTAATTATATTATATTTTCGTCATATCATTTTCAATTTTCCCGTGTGTTCAAAATCCCAAATTGCGAATCCACATCGAACGAAAATCGAAGAATCGGTTTGAAAATAAATTATTTGAATCATGGCGCATAATTCGTGAATTAAAATCAGATTATAATTTTGCGGATGATTTTCCATATTGGGTCGAATATTTCCGAAAAGGTTAGTTAAAAGAACTACCATTTCAAATAGTCCATCAAATCAGTTAATTGGTGTCATTTGGTACGTGAACTAAATTCCAGAATAGGTAGCCCGATAATTTCCCATATTTCGTGATAAATAATTCCAAAGAAAACCGGTAGATCCTTTTAAATATTTATTGTTTAGAAATTTCTAGAAGATTGAATTATTTCGAATTTTTTCGTCTATTCATTGAGTGCTTTCGAATAGTTTGTTAATAGTTCAAAATCTTGAGGGTGATAGTTCGTGAATATCTTCCAATAATTCATGCAATAATTTCAAGTAGTCCGTTAATGATACCAAAGTAGAACCCTATCAGTTGAGTGTAGGATCCTCCGGAATTAGAGACATTGGTTTAAATTCTTCCTGTTTATTGGCTGTGGAACACTTTCTACGCCTCAATCCCAAGCAAATTTCCGCGAGGTTAGGCTTAAAACGAGGCATACTCGAATCATAGGGATTTCGAAAAACGCGTAAATAGATTAGGTTCTTTGACCGGGATGAAATCTCTTAGCTAGGATAGAAAAGCATGATTCGGGACGTAACAAATTTTGGGGGCTCGTCCGGGATCTCAAAGAGAGTGTTTCGCGAAAAATAATTCGATTTTCGTTCTCCTAACCGTTTCAAGAAAACCCTGTAAAAAGTTGCATGTGTTTCGAGTGTGTGATTTTTGCATGAAAAATCGAAAAATATATCTATGAATGTTGAAAATTTCCTCCTGTCATAGATATAATTGATTGTAAATTTTTGTCGTCGTGGCTGGAAAAGAAAAAGGAAATTTAATTCATATCAATTCTGTATTTGTTTGTGTTTGAACGTATGGCTTTTCGAAAAATTTCGTCAATTCTGATATGAGACGTATTTCAATGAGAAATCCTAACCTGATGAAAAATCCGTATACTTCAGTTGTGGGAAAAGAAAAATTGTTTCCGATCAAAAAGAAAAAAAAAAAAAAGTGGCCAGAAATTCAGTTAACATCCATCAGTATGGTATCTCTACGTGACGCGGCCAAGCTCCTCCCTGAGTTTGATGGTAGATGCGAAAATTTAAGTCGGTATATAGTGGGACTGAAAGATGCGCTCGAAATGGTAGGAGGTGATGGTGAGCAATATCTTTTGCGATTCGCCAAAACCAAGTTGACTACCGCGGTCTGGAATAAAGTCGGGAAAATCCCTTTCAAAAGTATCAAAGATTATACAAAATATCTCAAAGAAGTATATGACCCACCTGGTGATTATTATCAGCTTATTGGGGAATTAGGTAAATTTTTTCAACCAGACTCTGAAACCGTGGATGATTATGCGAAGCGAATAAGAGATCTTGCGGAGAAGATGCTCGAAGCGCACGAATATAAAAATGGTCAAACGGACAAAACGGAGCAGGCAAGAATAAAAGATATGGCCCTTTCTTGTTTCGTGAGAGGGTTGAAGCCAGACATATACCGCAAGATGGGCTCTCATGCATCGCTTGATACCGCTATTGATAAAGCCAGAAGAATAGAACGCGATCTTGATGATTATGAACGTCTTCGTAAAAATGGAAACCCGATCGCACCAAACGAACAATTCGAGGACTATGCAGAAATAAACGTGGGAAAAATCGGCCAACAGGGTGGTAATATCGATCAGGAGATGCCGGTTAGTTCAGAACGTTTGATCTGTCAGTTTTGTGGGAAAGGCAACCATGAGGCGAAGAGTTGTTGGTTTCTTCAAGCCGCGATAAAAAAGGCGTCGCAGCAGAAACAATCTAATTCGCGGGCGCAAATGAACGCTCAACAAGCAGCACAATTGGAAATCCAATGCAATAAATGTAAAGGTTGGGGACATCTGACGAGAAGTTGCGTTAATTTGTACAACGGTGCAAGGAAACGACAATGGCCTGCCGAAACAGGGTGCCCAGGTAGAACCTGCCGTGAAAATGTACCCATCTATGATGATAGGTGTTATGCTGGAATTGAGCATCCACAATTTTATCTTGTTCCGAGTAGTCTTTCGATCAGACAGTCCGGTAATTCGTCGTCTGAATGTTGCCGCGATAATTCGGGAGAAATCGGCTATGATAATAATTCTTTGGCAACGGTAAATCAGCAGATCCCTTTCCAGAAGCCAGAGATTGTGGTTTTTCCACCAAAGTCGCGGAAATTGTTCTATGTGAGAGTCAAAAATAACGAGGTAACAGAGGGATTTTTACCCACTCTTTGCTGTGGTGAGGGAATACTCGTGGAGCAAGGCCTTGTGAAAAACGATAAGGGCAAAGCCTATGTTTACATCACGAATAACCGGGAACGCAAGGTCGAGATAGAGGTTCCGGTGGTAGAAATAATACCAATTTCACCACCTACCTCGATTGTGAAAAATGATTCCATCGCTGTAGTAAAAACCGAGAAAACCAAAAAACAACCCAGTATACCGTTTGAGAGTCAGCAAGTGAGTGCAGATTTGAATCTAATCGGAGAGTTTCCAATCGTAGCAGAAAATATCCAGAAGAGGAAACAAGTCAAAAGTTTCCCATATCCAGGTGAGATCCAAAGTGAGATTCAATTCATAGGAAAAGAAAATTGTCAAATCGAGAGTCCAACGGTCGAGAATTGTTTTGTTAAAACTGACGTCAGGAATGATATGTATCACGAAAATTGTGTTGTCCAGAATTTTATTCCGGAATGCCCGGTAATGAATTCGTCATCCGATCGTTGTAACTCGAAAATCGTTGCTGGGAAGAATGAAATTTTGAAAAAGGATCCGAGCTATAAATCAAAAGATATCGCGGAGATCAAAACTTCATATAAAGTCCAAAGTCGGGTTCATGCCGGTGTCGAAGGAACAGGCCTCCGAAGGAGGACAACCTCGGCTCAAGAGTTTCTGCACCCGGTTATTGGCGAAAGTTTCGTGCTCAATTCTGATTGTTTTTCGCATGGCGCAAACAGATCAGACGAGAATCGTATAGAGATCCGAGAAGCAGAGAATTCCGTTGGTCGTAACTGTGTTGTCAAAACTGATGTCAGAAATCGTACGGTTGTCGAAAATCACGTAAATTCCAGATTCGTTGAAATCCTCGAGAATTCAAATCCTAAAGGTCCTGTAATGAACTCTGCAGCCATCCAAATCCCAAGGTTGAATCCAGAAGAAGGTTTTTGTCCGAAGGTCGTTGATGATACGACAGTCGAGAATCCTGAGGTGCTGAATTCTAATCCGGAAGATCCCGTAACGAATTCAGTAGCCGTCGAAATCCCAAGGTTGAATCCAGAAGAAGGTTTTTGTACGAAGGTCGTTGATGATACGACAGTCGAGAATCCTGAGGTGCTGAATTCTAATCCGGAAGATCCCGTAATGAATTCAGTAGCCGTCGAAATCCCAAGGTTGAATCCAGAAGAAGTTTTTTGTACAAAGGTCGTGGATCATACGACAGTCGAGAATCCTGAGATCCTGAGTTCTAATCCGAAAGATCCCGTAATGAATTCAGTAGCCGTTGGAAACCCAAGTTTGAATCCAGAAGCAAGTTGTTGTACGAAGGTCGTTGGTGAAAATGATACAATTTCGAAGCAAAATCCAGGCGATAAACCAGAAGAAATCGCAGAGATCAAGGCTTCAAGTGAAGTTCAAAGTCGGATCTGCACCAGTGCCGAGACGTCGACGCAAGAGTTTCCAGACCCGTCTGTCGGCGAAAAATGTATACTCGGTTCTGACTGTTTTGTGTATGGCGAAACCAGATCGTACGAGAATAGCATAGAGAGAGTGATCGAATTACTCAGATTGGACCACCTGAATGAGAAAGAAGGCGGTGTTGACGACATCGTCGTTTACGCGAAATCTCTGCAGGAGCACGAGGAGAAATGCGAAAAATTGATCGATCGAATGAGAAAAGCCAATATGACGTTACAACCAGATGAATGCGAATTTTCGAAAACAGGAGTGAGCTACCTTGAACGTGTAGTTCAGGAAGAAAGTCGAAGCCGAGAAAACGAACGTCCGGAAGAAAAGCCACCCGATAAAGAGCCAACGGATCTTGAAGGTAAACCACAAAGAGGGAATAATTCAATGAAGAAAGATATTCCAACCACTGGAAATAAAATACCAAGGTCAATTCCACCAGCTGTTCGAGCATTTACTCGTGGCCAAGCCATACACCAGAGAGAAAAACAATTACGAGGAAAAAACCTACAACCGAAAAAAATCTCATTGAATGAAAATCGACTAAGGAAGATATTACAACCAGGAGAGTTGGTACCTGAAGGAGATAATCGAAGCGTTAGCCAAGAAATCGTGGATAAAAAACAGCCTGAAGAGAATACAGCATCCGAAGATTCAGACAGCAGTTTTGAAGGTTTACCGAAGAAAATACCGAGGAAGAAAAGGAAACAGCGCAAAAGTTGGATTCAGATCACGACGAAACCAATAACGAATTATTCCGTAGCTACAACGAACCTGACGAGACTGTAGTAGACAATTTTTTATGCAATACCGAAAAGACTGATTCGGAAAATATCATCGAGTCTCGAGATTTTTCCTTCGCGGGTAAAGACACTTTACCCTAATTTTTTTTGACAACCAGTGGAGATCCCTACGACCTCGGTTCTCATGAACTCGTCGACCGAGAGCTACCGCATTCCCAGATCTTGGCCTTGGCACGATTAACGCAGTGAAGAGAGAGAATCAGTATTCAGCCATAATTGCGGAAACAGACGCAGTAGGTGACAATGTATTTTGGGGCAGAATAGTTGTCAAATTGCGATCAAATTTTTCGGGAAGTAAATTCGAGGCCATAGTCTGTCACGGATTAACCCGATATCCAAGTGAACGGAAAAGAGATAGTATAATTCGCGGAATGTATAATTCCGCAGTCAGAAGTCATGGAGGAATGACGAAAACATGACATTATTAAAAGAAAATAATAATAATAATAAT
>JABFVB010019977.1:0-12520 GCA_018812205.1 Adelognathus sp. PSUC_FEM 10030001 | reverse complement strand
AATTAAACTCTGAAGAAACTGGGATAACACATAGCTCTTGTTCTGTAGCCAACATATCAACATCTTTCTTAGGTGAAGTTGTTGATGTTGAAATATTTTGGCTACAGAACAAGAGCTATGTTCCATTGTAAGTATACTTGAATAGACAAAATAATCCACCGCAGAGGGCCACAAACTGTGTGCAAAACGTAAGAAGAAAAGAAAGGATGGACGCACTGTCATTTCCCTGAACTGATAGTGCCGATGGTCGTCGCAGCCGAAGAGCGGGAAAACCATTTTTCCCATAAAAATCTCTAATCGACCGAAGCTCAAACAACAAAATTTATCGATAACATTGAGAAGTCGAGTCTCGACTCACCGACGGCCTCGCTCTGCGTATCTTCCGAAAGTTTGTTGACGTGCTCTTGCCAATTGAGTTGTTCGTGGGCAACGACGTTCAGGCAAGCCAGAAGCGGTCCCTTGCCGTTTCTCAATGCACGGAGTACGTGAATCATGGTCGGTCCCATCGAGTCTTTCTCGCTGAAAGGTTCGAGCAGTCCTCTTATCTGCGCCGTAAGCCGGAAGGGCATGAGTTCCGGCACCGTTTGATCGATTCCACCGCCGAAAGCTGAGCCAAAGTCGATACCGAGACTTCGGCCCGATTCAACGGATATGAGAGTGTTGCCGAGATGACGATCGCCGATTCCGAGTATCCACTGTGCGATGCACATCGCCGCGTAGCTCGTCGTGAAGTTGCGACGAATCGACACGAAAGTCTCCATGCAAGGACTGAGCAGTACAAAAGTTTTTCTCAAGAGGTCCCAGTCAATTTTGCTCGTTAGTTCGTTCATCTTTGCTCGTACTTCGGCGGCGCTGTACTTGAGAGCTTGCTTGTACTGCGTAGCGGCGCCTTTTCCCGGTGCAACGCTGACGATCCACTGCTCGTAGTCTCTCTCGACGCTGTAGTGACGACGCTTCTTGTCGTCGTCGATGGAAAAATTGATGTAATCCAGTAGTGTCTTCGTACCGTCGATCCACTGTATCAATCCAAGACTGCCCGAGAGCGGAAAAATTTGGTAAGTATCGACGGACAATCGTCGTTGCGAGCACGCGACATCCGTCCGCAGAGTCTCGTTAACCAGACCAAATACCTGCTCGACCCGTTGATCCAGTCGCAGATCATCGCCAAATTTCACCAAAAAACGATAATCTCTCGCGTCATTGGCGACCACGGTTATTCTCACAGGTCGACGAATCGATCTCATGACTCTTACGACAGGTTTGATTTTGACGATTTTCGCGTGATAACGCGGCATGGGCTTTTTCTCACCGGTATACTGTCCCGGAACTTCGATCTCGCTGCCCAAAAATTCGTTCAACCACGGACTGTAGTCCTTGAGCGCGCTCTTGTCGTCGCGTTTCTTCAACGAGTGCTTCAGACGATTCATCAGTGCCACTACTCGCGCCTCTATATCCTCCATCGGCATGTCTCGGATCTTCTCGATCTCCGCTCTGTAAGGAGCGATGGTCTTTCTATAAATTTCACCCTGCAACGCGTTCGTTTGATCTCCGATCGTCGTCGGATAGACTTTGCTCATCAGCGCGTCGACGACCGTCGCAGGTCCTCGCGACAAGTTTCTCAACAATTCTCTCAGATGATGATCCAAGTAGAGTTCCGGCTGTACGACGTACTCGACCGCACCGAGGAAATTGTTGAATTCGCGCTTGTCAGCGAGAAGTTCGACGAGCGGCAGCATCGAGGGATCGTCGCGAAGCTGTGGCCGCGTGTCGAGAGTCAAACGCGACGAGTAGACCAGCGCGTTCGGATAAGCTTCGATCATTCTCCTCACAATCGGCATTACGTGATTTTCTATCGAAGTTCCGAGATGCGACAATAGTTGCGTCTGCCAGACGAGAAAACGCCAGGTCTCGACTCGCTCACTCTCGTCGCGAAATATCACTCGTGTCTCCGCGTCCGAGAGATACTCTTCGCTGATCAAACACGGAAAATAGTGCGTCGCCTCGTCGGATCCGCAGATCATCGCTCGCAGAGTCGCACGTACGAATTCTCTCGTCAATTGACCGCTTGCTCCTTGCGTGGAAATACTCTCGTAGCAATATTTCGCCAGTCGAAGATGACAAGCGCCAATATTCTCCGCTATCTCGCAACATCGCTTGAGATTCGTGAAACTATAAAATTTCAACGAATCCGCGACATTGTCAAAATCAATTTCCTCCTTGAATACGTCCCGAATGATGTTGGATCTCGAAGTGAGATCTTGGAAGAATTCTGGACGATCGGTGGCCAAGCGAGCCATCGAGGTCGCCATAGCGCTGATGGTTTCTCTGAGATCGACCTGCAAAGACGCGCCAAGATAATTTCCGTTCAGAAGCACGTGAGCGGTGCTCCAAGAGTCGACGTAATGTTTCGAGCTCGAGATCGGATCACTCAGCGTCTCGGCGTTCAAAAATTTGTATCTCACCGCCGTGAGCTCGAAATCATCCACCAGACTCTGACCGCAACTGTTCAAATCTCTTTCGACGAGGAGAAGATATCTCTTCGCTAATTGTCGATTTTTCTGTGCCAGAGCGCACTCGACGAGTTTCAACATCTGTCGCGATCTCGTCAAGCGAATTTCGTGCGCCGTCTCGACACCCTCCTGACTCTCGGTGCCAAGTTTCTCCATCAGTTCCGTGGAAAAGTACGATCTGTAGGACATCAGACGATCCCACGAGAGCAAATCGTCGCGCATCGACGGTACTCTGTTTCGCCAATAATTCAACAAATCTCGACTGCCCTCCAGCGTGTCGGCACTCTCGGCGCTCTTGAGATAACCGTCGATGTCACGAATTCCTCGGAGCTTCACCAAAGCTCGTGATCGCAGCGGTACCGCCAGATGACTAAGTTGTATCCAATCGTCGCGTATCTTGTCGCAACTTCCGTTCAAAAAATCGCGCGACACTCGAGGCTTCTCACGTGCAACGATAACGGCCGTTTCCTCGCCGTACGATTCACGCAAAATTCGACAATTTTCCGAATTACGAAGATAACCGAGCATAGCTTTGCGAAATGTTTCGTTCGCCTTGCCGTCCAGCATTCTGTGAGTGTGAGCGCTGAAGATCCACGGCGTTATCCACGCGGTTTCACTATTTTCCACAGTGAGAAGGGTTTCGAAATTAGGTTTCACTCGGGTCTCGATCGATTTCTCGAGTTTCGACCACTTTGCGAGACGTCCGAGACACTCGAACGATCCACGAAGGCAGTGTCTCTTTATCTTGCTACTGCTTTCAGACTCGAAAGCACGGTCGTAAGCGACCTCGGCACTATCCCAGTCGGACGCAGCTCGTGCCGTCGAAGCCACGTGCAGGTCTTCGCTGAACATGTCGCCCTCGAAGATGCTCAGTACAACGTCGACGTCATCCATCGATTCGTACAGACCGGCCAATTCGATCCAACGATCGACTTTGCTGCTCCGATTTTCCGAATTTTCGAGACGTGGCCGTTTCGTCGGTGGTTCGGCGTCTCCCACATCGTTGATCAAACTTCGCTCGGTCAGAAGAGCGCCCTGTGCGAAGAGACCGTCGGCACGCGCGACTTTGCACACGACCTCCCACGGAAACTTCAATTCCTCGATATTGAACATAATCTCGAATATCGCCGGCACTATCGCACCATTTTTTCGTCGTTTCTCCAAAATTCTCGTCAATTTCGTCGAAAGTACGTCGCAGTAACGATCACGTTCGTTCGTGTCCGTCAAACGATCGATCAACGAGCGCAAAAGTGTTACGATCAGATGTTTGCAAATCGTCGAATCTTTCTTCACGAGCTCGAGCATGGGTCCGAGCACGGTCGCGTGACTTATCTCGACATCCGGAAAATCACCGATTCTGTACTTACGATAGAGTTTCACACTGTGACGTTTTCTCGCCATATACTCGCGACGATACTCGCGCTCGGCGAATCTCGCGGCCTCGCGTTTCTTCGTCGACGCGCTCGCGACACTCGCCGACCAATCCGCCAAAAATCTTCGCGATACTTTGTTTCTCGACAATTCCGGCACTCGTGGAACAGCGAATATGCCCTCCTCGCCCATTTCCCCGGACATGGAAGCTTCGCCGAGAAAAGTCGCCTCGAATTGCGCCTCGTCGTCGGTAGCGCGAAGAAGCTGATTATCACGAGAACTCGCGACACCGGTGAACGAGGAAGTTCCCGCGGCGTACTGAGTCCGTCGACGTGTCGCCAGACTCGCGAGCGACGGTGCGAACAGCGGTACACGCGACTCGAAATTTCGCGTCTTCCACGACAATGCTATCGCGTGATCGTGATAGTTACACTTGCGCAATGGCAGAAACAATTTGTTCTCGTAATTCGTCGATTTCTTCGTGAGTTGCAACAACAGCAGTGTGATTATCTGTAGAAAACTCTTTTCCACACCGGGCGCGAACGCGTCGAGAATTTCCAGCAAACGTTCGGAACACTCGTTTCTCGCGTTCGTTTTTTCGGTCCAAAATTCGAGGGCCGACTGTTGTATGCTATCCGCCGGGTCGAGCAGACCCGCGAGAAGAATTCTCCGGCACGTTTCCATCATCTCGTCGACTTCGGGCTCGCGTGCACCGTCGTTGCTCGAATATTTCTTGTAAACAGCGACGAATACCGCGTAACAGATGCTTCTGTACTCGAGACTCTCGTCCTCCGAGTAGCGTGAGGCAAGTTTGACGAGTGGCAAAAGTTTGGAAGGACCGAGCACAGGCACGAGCTGCTCGACAATCTCGAGACACTTTTTCTCGCATGACAAAACTTTGTTCTCCAGCAAAGCGTTGAACTGCATGTAACTCAACTCTCTGGCGATATCTTCCTCGCTCAGTCGCGGCAAAATGAGGGAGAACACGCGAAGACATTTGACCATGTTGGAACGCTCGACTCGGCGCTGACTCGACGAGACAAATTGATAAAATTCCTCCGTCAAGCTCGGACAAGCTTTGCACACTGCGTCCACGCATTTCACCAATCTTCCGGGATTCGTTGTCTGCATCGAGCGAAAGACACCTCTCGCCGCCTCGACGATACGATTCTTTCTGTCCTCGTGATCGTCCATACTCAGCGAATACTTGAGCATCAATCCGAGCGCCTCGTAAGTCTGCAAAATTGGTTCTTCCTGGCCCTTCCAATCGATCATCGACCTCTGAAGATATTCCCAGACGTCTTCTCGCTCGATCATTTTCGTCGTCATCTCGTTGGTGAGAAATATGAGCACGAGACGAACCGCCAAACGATCCATCTGCGACATTCGATGAGCCAGTCCCGGCGGTACAGCGAGACAATCGTGCCAAGCGTCCACAATCATCTCCAATATCGTCATGTTGTATCTCACGATGTATTTCGTCGGTGCCGATGTTGCTCTCTCCACGAGAAGTGCGAACATCAGTTGTGCCGATTTTCGGCACTTTTCCGTATCGGGCACGGCGACCTCGCGCCAATCGACGAGCATCACGAGAGCGTCGGTAACGACGTAGTTCAACGGTGCTTCCTTGAGCGACTGATAGATGGTCGCGATCAGCGGCTCCAGAAAGAAACCGGCGTACGGCTTGAAAACCGCTTGAGCGTTCAGTATTATTTTCAGGGTGAAGAGACGAACGTTCGCGTGTTCCGACGATACGGAACGACGAAATTCCGACATCCATTTTGGCAAAGTTTTCGCCGTCTCGCCGTCGCGAGGTCTCGATATCTCGTTCTCGAGCATGTGAATCAATAGCGCGCATATAGGCGCCATACACTCGTGATCGTTGAGATCGTCGATCTCCAGTGTCATCGACATTGTTTCGTCGGCACGATCGCCGGCACCGTCTCGCGGCATAACTTTCACAGCGTTCAAATCGTAAGCGCATATATTCTCGCTGAGTGTCGATGTCGCCAAATCGTAACTCTTTATGTAAGAGTAACGATCGTCCCTCTTATCCTTGTCCTTGGAACTTTTTCTTATGTTTACGAGTTTTTTGCGTTCACGCGGATACTCCTTCGAGGTCTGTCGAAGCTCGTACTTTCTCTCCGTGTCAACGATATTTTCCCAAATGAGCTGTTGTTTATCGCGATTCTCGCCAAAAACGGCGATATAAAATTTCGGATCTCTCGACATACTGACGATCGATATACAACAGTTGTATGCCGCGCAGTGAACGAGACGCACGATCTCGCGACAATCGCCATCGACGGCGCGCAATTGTCTGATCGGCAGAGTGCTGCGAAAAATGAGCTTCGACAATTTGTCCTGCGAATTCGTAGCACCGAAGGCGCTTCGCGTTATCGTACCGCCGCGACAGTCTATACGATCGCGCGGCAGTGTGACAAACATTTTTTCCACAAGATTGTAACAACCGATTTTCGAGACGAACAAGTGCTGACGATCGGTCAATATGTCCGTAGGTTTTTGCACCAACGTTGTATAGATCTCGCCGATGTTGCGCTCGAAGAAACTTTCCATCGTCTGCGCGCCACAAGTGTCGAGCGAGGGCAGAAGAAAGTACGAGAGTACGTCGCAACGATCGTTTGTGTCCGATGTGTTCATGAAACGTTTGTAAGCCAATTCCAACGATCTCGCCACGCTCGTTTCCGCGATCACGCTGTAGTAGAGCTTCAGATGTTCCGCGACTTTGTCCTCGCACAGTGTTTTACCGGCGCCCATCGCGAAATTCATCGCTGCGTCGAACACCACGGGCGATCTCGTCACCGGCAGCAGTTTCAACAGAGTTTGAAAACAATCGATCGTTTCCGGTGTCGCGAGCCTCGCGACTTTCGGATCTTCCGTGGTTGCCACGATCTTGCGATCGTTCTTGAGATTGTACAGTATCGCCGTGAGCTCAGGATTCTCGTCGTTGGAGTCTCGCGTGAGACATATCAAGAAATCTCGGAGCAAACGAATTTTGTACTTGAATCGGTTGCAATCGACGAGCTCGCGAAGGATCCATCGACGAAGAGGGCTCTCACGCGCCAGAACGTCCAGCGGTTCGAGCCTCACCAAAACGGCGTAAATGTTGATGAACATGTTTCTACGGTGCTCGAGATTGTTGATCGATCTCTCGAGAACGGAAAATTGCTTCATCATAAGATTCACCGTTTTGTCGAACGACTGGCGATAAGAATTTTTGTTACGCTGAATATGCAGAACGGCGGCCTCGACGATACGAAGAACATTGTCGGGTTTTTCGCGAATCGCGTCTGTTAGAAGATCCAGCGTCGTCTCGACGTCACGAAGACATCCACGTAGAACGACGTCACGAAACACGCTGAGAAAGTATTCACCGTGCGTGACCATCGTTTGATTCGATCTTTGCAACTCGTCGTTGTTCAGCAACAGTTGAACCACAGTTTTCATGGTAGTCGCGTCGTAATCCGTAAGCAACAACTCGATCAGACGTGCGAGATAATTGTTCACCTCCGTGGTGGGATAAAAACACACCGATTTTCCCAGATCATCGGTCCTCAGAGTGTCGAAAATTTTCGTCATCTTCTCATCGGCATTCTTCGTTATATCGTCGCACTCGTTGCACATTCTCAAGATGCCACAATTGTGCAATAGTATGAGACCTCTGACGCTCTCCTCGTCGACGAATAATTCGCTTCGCGCGATCTCCCCGAGGCGAAACAAAGTTTCCGAGAATTTTCGTGTGTCAGCTGCGAATACATTCTTCATCGAGTTCGTCAAATCTTCCGGCAGACTCTTGAGCGCACTTCTCAAAAGTGCCTCGAGCTTTGCGGGAAGTTGCTCGGTCAGTTGAAGATTGGCCGAATCGAAACCGGCGCTTCGTGGTCTCGTAAGACAGAGCGAAACGAGCGAGAAAAGCTCCTCGTCGAACACGCTGTCGGGAATGCAATCTTCAGTATTTCCCTTCGCTTGAATGAGCAGAGGAATAAAATCGAAGATAGTCGTGATAATTTCGCATCGAAGACTCTTCAGTTTAACAAATTCACGGAGATGAAGCGACGAGTGATTGTCCACCGTCTCGTTGGCCAATCTCAGCACTGTGTTGACGAAATTTTTGATGCATCGAAAAATCACATTTTTGCCAGAATTTTCGTCGGAAAATAGAATCGCCTCGTCGATCAATTTGTCGCCAATGAGCCAAACGTGGAGATCCAGAGTGCGCAAAAATAGCTCCAACTCTTCGACGGACGAGAAACGCGATTCGTCGTTGAGATCGCCGATGACGATTTCGTTGAGGCTTCGCAAGCCGTCGGTGCTCGCGTACGAGGACAAAACATCTCTCGCCGTGCCGCCACCGTCGACGCTCCGCGACACGATCTCGAACAGGCGAAAGCACTCTTTGCGACAATTTCGATCCAACGATCCGCACTGTCTGAGTATCCACTCGGCCGCGTCTCTCAGTCGAACGTCACCGAATCCCGTCGGTCTACGTCGTCGCGAGCTCGTCTCGTTGAACAACTGAGCTCTCTCGACGAGAACTCGCTCCACGTGCCTTATAGCGTCGTTTATTCTCGTATCCGCGCAACCATCGAGACTCTTGACAAAAGCGTGCAACAGATCGAACCAAAAGATATCAACGATATCAACGTCCTCGCGTAAAATTTTGTACAAATGATTGAACGCAATCGCGGCGGCGACGCGTTTTCTCGACGACGGATCGTGAGCAAAATTCATTATACGTCTCACTATGAGATCAATGTTGGTGGGAAATCTTGCGTTATTCTCTTCGGTCGTTTGTTTTATCGACCATCGAACGAATTCGGCCAAATATATTCCCGAAGCGTCGCGCAACGACGAATTCGTCTCGTCGCTGAGTCCGTCGAAGAGTGAATCGACGAGTTTCACGGTAGCGCCTGATTTCAACATACCGTCGGAACTCAGCCAGTGCGTTATCTGCATCACGAGGGGATGATACAGTTGCATCACGACGTCGTCGGAGTCACAAGCGAGACGCAGAACAGCCGGGCAGAGAGTCTCGTAGATCGTTGTGAACATGTTTTTGTCGTAAGCCAAATACTGCGCTGTACTGCCGAGGGTGAAGGCGACGACGGTGTGAAGAACCTCGCTCGCCGCCACACGGGTCTTGCGGTCGCCCGAGCTCAGCGCCAATTCGACGATTCTCGGCAGCGACGTGTCCAGATTCACGTTCAAATCGGCATTGGGAAATGGCATCGGATATTTGAGCAAATCTTTCTTGCTCCAACGCGCGCCCGTGCTCAACGATCGTCGATGAATGAATTCGAGCATCGTGTCGTTGTCGAGAGTGCCGAAAAAGAGAAGAATTCTCTTCTGAAAAGCCTCGACGGTCTGTCGATCGTCGTGGATCGTGACACTCCTCGCGTTTCGTCCAGTCTCCTCGATGTCTTGGAGCAAAATCGCCGAACTCTCCTCGCTCTGCAGATAGAGCTCGAGGCAGGGCACGAGCTCGCCGACGAAATTCTTCGGGCAATCGCTACCGAGACAAGCGGTCCAACGCTCGAGTGCCTCGAGCGCCGTGGTCGCGACTTCGTAGTTCGTCAGACCAAGAGCGAAGGAAACTTTGAATGCCGGGACCGCACGATCGACGATCCGACGCACGAAAGTCTCCGGCGCGTTGAGCACCAGTTGCAGACACGATATCTGCAACTCTTGCGGATATTGCGTCAGAGCGTCGAGCGTGTTCCACAGATACTGCAAAACTAGATTGAAAGATTCGTCGTTCGATGTTTGCGCGTCGGTGGAACGGAAAGCTCCCGATCCTGTCAACACTGCATTCACGAGTTTGTAAAAACCCGAGATTAGCGGATTTTTGTAAGAATTTTTGATTATCTCGTAGAGAAACGTTTGCAGTGTATTCGTCAGCAAGTGGCTCTCGACGTTTGCGAGTATCTCGACGTACAGATCGACGAGATTCAGGAATATACGAAAATCCGTGGCGTTCTCGACAGTTTGCGATACCTTCAAGTCCGAGAATACGTTGTTCTCGATGGATTTCACGTTGAGATTGAGTGTGTTCATCATAGCGATACACGTCGATACCATCTCGTCGAACACGCGCTGCAAAGACGCGACGCAAACGTCACTTTTTTCATTCGTCGAAGCGTAGTTCGCCGGATCGAGCAGACCACGCCAAAGTGGAACGTAATCCTTGTACGTTATCGGACGTTTCGGTGTGTCGTCGACTTCGCGCTTGTGCTCGGCGTCGATGAGCAGCATGTGGGAACAACTCCAGACTATGCCGTCGTATACTGTTGTTGGGGGGAAAAAAAAGTTGATCGGTCAATCAATGAAACTTTCGTTATCGAGATTGCAATTGGAAATCCGAGAGATCGATTCGGAAGTTTCAAATTGCAATCGACATTGCGGAATTTTATTTGCTATACATTGGATGAGGCGAAGGGATTAGTGAAAACGTAATTTACTGCGCGGCCGTCGCACATTGCACTACTACATGGTCAGAACTAAATCGGCAGATTTTGAACTCGCAGCGAATTTCGAACACTTGGTACAAAGATCTGAAAAGTGAACCATGCAAAGATTCTGAGAAGATTTTTTTTTTAAATAATAATAATGCTGGAACGTTATTGACAAATTAGTTGAACCAAAGTCTTCATCACAATGACCGGCAAACTGATTCTTTGCCGCGATATTGATCAATCATTTTTCCTCAAATACATATCAATTTTCTAAGAATTTCCTCACAATTTTGGAGAAAAAGAAAAAAGAAATGCATTCAAGTCACGAATTTGGATATGTGAAAAGACTCTACAAAGAATAACCGGTAAACTGATTCTTTGCCACGATATTTATCACTCACTTTTTCCCAAAAACATATGAATTTTCAGAGAATTATCTCACCATTTTGGAGAAAAAATTACAAGGAATGCATTCAAGTCGCGAATTCGGATACGTAAAAAGGCTTTGCGAACTCGTTCCGAATTTCACTTTTGGCTGGCAAAGTACGTGTAAAGCAGCCTTAGAACTAATTTCGTCAACTCATGTGAGATATTTCACTATACCGAATGAGCCCATCAATGAATCAAAGTCTTGCGAGCCATACGAAAGCCGAAAGCGCATTAAAACTTATCTGCCGGTCATTCCTTCGCCGCAGTTTACATGCATAATATCTCCAAAGCGATCCCTGCTTGTACTAATAATTCAGTAATTTTGGTCGCAAACGTACTTATGTGAGTGATGAAGTCTTGATAGAGTATTTCCTTGGTGTGCCGAACGTTCACGATTGTCCTGTTAAGCGACAAAGTCGCGTAGTGTTGATCATCGATCGTCAATTCGGGAAAATGTTTTATCATTATCGAACACAGTGTCGTGAGCGCTCGAATTTGGTCGATCGACACGTTCGACAGGTAACGAATTAATCTCGACAGTGCTTCCAGACAGTCGGCTATTTCACCGAAACGAGCGGCCTCGTCGTCCTCGCTGTACGCGAAAATGAAACAATTTTATGTTTTTTTTTCCTCCCCCGTGAGAAAAAATTGCTCGATTGTTTCACAATCAGTGCAAGATCGCTCTTCGATCTTCAGTCAAACATTGCGTTGAAAATTAACACCCTAATGAAAAAAGTAGTTACCGTGCGTATAGCGGAATAGTGCAATGTGCTATCAGAGAAAACATATCCTCGACACCGGCTTGGGCAAAATAATTTTTGCACGGCTCGATCAACTGACTGAATCCGTAAACGGTCAGTCGCAGATCGGCGGAGCTGAGTCTTCCATCGGAGAGACTCTTCACGAAGGAGTCTCTCAGGTACTGCAACAGCAATGCAGTTCATTTCATTATTAGCATCGATAGGTTTGTCGACGAGTAAGGGAAGAAAGAAAAGAAACTAACGAAAATTGACCATAAGTGATACTCACGAGAAAAACTTTTCTATTTTCTTGACAATTTTTTCGTCCAACAGTCTCGCTCATAGTCTTGTAATACATCTTCAGGGCATCGATCGCCGCATCGCCGTACGATCCCTTGTCGACGAGAGATTTGAAAAAAATGTGCCAAAACTCGTGATCCGAGTAAACGAATTCGTCGAAAAGACACAAATGTTGGGATAACAGATTCAACATTGATGTTACGAGTTGCTTACTCGTCTCGTGTTCTTTGTTTGAGCAAATACTTTTGATAGTTTTGTACAACCCGTCGGCACCGTCGAATGCACCGAAGTCCTCGTCGGTCGGTGGAAAATTGTGCAAAATATTGCTCAGCGATTCGACGTGCGTCGGTAAGCCATAAAAATTTTTCGTGTTCACCGCTTCGTACTGTGGTATACAGGGGAAAAATATATGCATATTACAATTTGGACGTGAGCGGCGGGAAGACGAGGCCTTTTACCGTCTGTATGATGTCGGCATTCAGTTGATGACGTAGAACTTTTGCGAAACGTGCGAGACCTGCCGTTGCCGGATAGTAACGGGCGATGTAAGAAATGATGTTGAGAAGAAGACGTCTCTCTAAAATCGAAAATGCGAAAAATGACGTGGAAATAATTGGTCGAAACAAATTTCTTGGAATCTTCGATTTGGCCCGAAAAAATTTAAAAAATTCAAAAAAAGTACTCGCCGTTCATCCAG
>JABFVB010018868.1:0-12581 GCA_018812205.1 Adelognathus sp. PSUC_FEM 10030001 | reverse complement strand
CTTTTCGTTTGACTGTCCGAGCCGTTGCCCCCGAGAAAAGTTGTTTACAGTTTTGGATACCGACTGGGCACGGGATGGGCGGGACGGGAGGGGTTGCACATGGTCTTAACATTCATAATTCTTCAAATTGCATCGATCATTTCTATTACATTCTGCTCAGTTGTCGCTCGTCGGTAAAATGGATTACTCTTTCCATCTCCTTACCCATGGATGCTAAGGGTGCCCGCACGCGCTCCTATCGACATGTATTACGGTTTCTCGCTCGAAGAGGTCAGTACAGTTACGGCTGACTCCGCGCCGCGTTGAAATTTCCTTCAAAACTTGAACCTTATTTATTGCATGAAAAGTGCGGCCTCGGTTCAATTGTCAATGATTCTAACTTTGCCTATCGTTTGGCAGTTTTACCGCTAACAAGAAAGCAATCTCTCCGTCATTCATATTCGTCGCCGGTTTGTTGGAAATTTTCGAAACTCACGAGCTGTATGGAGTCCACCATGCAATTTCGATAAAAAAAAAATTTGGAATTCATACCAATCGATTAGTGGTCGTTGACTAGAGATTGGTAGTCCAATGAATCCGTTTGGTGGTACGTCGTTTAATTAGGATGATCAAATAAAAAAAATAAGGCTCAAAGTTAGCCAACCATTTACTTTTTTTTCAAACCGATTCTAATGGGGCTCGATCGACGCGGAATCGTTTGGTGGTCAAGAATAACATGATTGAAATGTTTGGACTATTTTGTCGTGGTGGTGGCTGCCGCAAGATGGCCGACTGTCATGGCGTCTCCCGCGAGAGAACGTGAGTTGCGGTGACCAATGCGACGCTGAACACGAGGAAAAACAACATTTTGTACATAACCCTTTTATTCGTCTTTGTTGCAAAAAAGTGCGGTCGTTCGTTTGATCCAGTGTTCGACCGGCGCATTTTTACTATCGAGCGGCACAGTCGCGATAATTTGCTCCGAAAGTGAACCGAAAAATTGCGAGTTCGTGCTCGTCGCGCTCGAAGTTTTTAGCGGACACGCGTAACGAGGTGATTCTCGTTCCGCTGACAAATCCTCGTTCTCCACTCGCGCCGAGTTTATATATGACTCGACACGTGCAATTAATTGAATTTCGGGCATGCGATCCCACTGAATTTTCGGCAGGCTCTCGACGAGCGAAGATTGTTCCATGTCCCATCGAGCTCCGGACAAAAATAATCCACCGATATGGATTGCCATATCTTCTTTCTTGACAAACTCCGACGAAGAAGAAGAATCGTCGTGAACATCCCAAGGTGAGATTTTTACGATCCTCGTTATCTCGTAATCGACTGTGAGACTACAAATATTTATGTCGCAATTCCTCGCCAAAGTTAGTCGACTTGCGGACATAAATTTCCGTCGATTAACGATACCACCGAGCCAAATATGCGTTTTACTGTGACCCGTCTTGATCCAGTTGTTCAAAAAATTTCGACATTTTGGCAAGTAATCGAGAAAATTCGACAATCTTCGTGCCTCGTTGCTTAGCTTACTCTCGTCAATGGCACTAATCCACTCGAGAGGGACTTTGTTATGAATCAAATTTTCAACCAATTGGTCTACATCATTGTGTGTTGAAAACAATGGAGCCTCGCCTTGCTCAAAAGTTCTCTCAACATCCATGACAGAACGTCGAATTTTTTCAACAAGATTGTTATAAATTTCGACCTCTTCGACCAAAAGTGCGTTGAGAGGTTCCGCATAGAGAGTTGGATATTTCTCTTTCACGCCAACTGCATCTAATTTATGCTCTGATTTCTCATTCAGTAGCAATTTCTTTCGTAAATCTTCAATGATTGTGCGTCGACGATCATCATCAGCGTAATTTTCACCTGCCGAACAATCGTCGAGATCGATAAACAAGTCGCAAAGAGATCGTGAAAATTCATCGGCTTTAGTCACGTCTCTTACCGCAGCGGCGCTGTCGTCGAGCGAAAAGATTTCAGCCGGGGAATCACCAACCGGTAGAGTCTCGCTGGTGTGTTTCACGTAGTCACTGTACTCCGATCTATTGGGCACCGAGTAACTTTTACCTCGTCGATCGTCCGCGTAAACGTAGTTCGACGTCGCTCGAACTATTTCGCTATTGCAGTAATCGCGCAAAATGGTACAGAGAAGATTGCGATCGAGGGAGTCCAATATTCTTCCGCCGTGGCAGCACTCTCCTATGAGATGCCTCAGAGCGTCGAAATTCGTCGGTACTTGTTCGACGCTCTCGTTGAGAAATATTCTCAACTGTCCTATCGATACTCTCAGGTCCGAATCTGTAAATTCGTAGGACGGTGTGTTCCAGCCGCGTTTGCCAAATTTTCCTCTTCCTCTAATTATAGTATGGAAAAAACATAAGGAGTAAACGAGTTTGGCAAACATTTTGTTTCTTCCCGGACAAGTGTCGAAGATACCGGTCTCATCGAGCGGTTCCGATTGGTACAAGCGCAGGAGGCTTTCTCTCGTGTCATCGCTCGGTTCCGACCAATGAATCTTCACGCTATTCTGCAAGACGCCAATGGGAAACCTTCGACTTGGATAACTCGTGAGCCACAGACGAAAGCTCAGAATTGTATTGGCCGGATCGAGACTCTCGCTGATGGATTCGATCTTGGCTAGCCAACGGTCACTCGCAAGATGACAATCCTCTAGAACAATCCAACCCCCTTGTTGACGCGCATGTGCGATAGATCGCTCGATCGCAGCGCTCGACTCCCCGTCTGCGCACGCGCCCATAGAGAAAGACGAAACTTTCGATGAGTATCCCATCGTTTTCGCCCACTTTGTGATGCTACGAAATACACTGTGATAACTCGGTAGGATGAATAATAGAGGTATCAAGCAGCTCGATTCCTCGTATGAGCGAGCAACGCCGTATTGGACCAATGAGTCCAATTTCGTGCTTAAACTACTCTCGACTATCTTGATGACTTTTGGAACCATATTCTCGGGTTTCAAGCTACTGATGATGATCAATTGCTGAAAATCAGTTAGGTTTTTGTTCCACGGATTTGGAAGGGGACAATCTTCGCTCTTTTCCATATAAATTCGCCAATTTGAGGCATCGTCGCGAAGACACTTTGGAAGATCATGAAAGATACAGGGCATAGCTACCCCCAATTTTTTGCCGATAGCAATAACTTTCTCACTGTTCATCGAATCCCCATTGGTTCTTAGGCGGAAAGAGTAGGTTTCTCGAAATAACCGAATCTCATCTGGAGTTATCTTCCTCGAATCGACGAGAGTTTTGAGAGCAAGAAGAAACGAGTAGACGAGTTTGTGCTCGTCCAGAAGAGCGTTTCTCACGCTCAAATGAAGTGTCGCCGTGAAAGAAGCTTTGAGATAGTACAATCGCTTCTCCAATACGACACTCCTCATCGACGTATCGATCGATCTTACGTAGAGCCGCGTGAACCAATCCAGGGAAAATCGGTACATGTGATTCAAGTTTGTCAAACTCGTGAGTGTCTCGTAAAGTGCGGCGCAATAGTTCGTTAACGGACGGTAAGTCTCCCTCAATTTTCTCATCTCGTTATTAGTCGCTTTCGTCATTTCTTCTCTTCGCATTATCTCGAGTGACAAATTTTTCGAGCAATCCAGTGTCTCAATGGCTCTCTCGTCCTCGACGATGTTTACGCTCGAGCTCGAGAGTATGGTAAGTATATTGTCCTCCTCTTTTTTCAGTCTTCTCCTGTTAGCTTCGCTCTCTACTTTTAATCGCTCAAATTTGTCTTGCAGATCGGGTCTCTCGCGGGAAACGACTATCTCCAGAAGACGATTCTCCAGTGCATCGTCGGCCAGTGTGAAGTTTACGACGCTCGTTAGTTTTTGCAGATGAGGTCCAAAGGAGGATTCGACCAGCGTGACTCTGCTTGTAATGTAGAGACGAAATTTCGAGTAATGGAGCTTCTTTCCAGAATTTTCCATCGTTCGATCGTCCATTTCTCTTTTAGATAGATGAACGTGACGACGACTTCGAGGGCACAGTTGCGTTAATAAGTAATCCATAGCCGTAGTGTCAAGATTATTCACCTGCTCGATATTCTCCAGAAGAACCGGCACATCGTTGACAACGCTGTCTTCGATGTCACCAAGCCATCGAGGATCGGTAGCTTTAACGACCCTCAGCTTATTCGCTTCCTCCATTTTTCTTATCCACGCATTGGCTTGATTCTGAGGATCTAGGAAGAGCGGCCAGAGAAGCGAATTCACCACTATGGTAGCGTTTTCGTGTGAAAACTTGTTATCAGCTATACCGAATCGATGCCAATAGTTGACAGTGATCTCACTCTCGAGAGAGTTAACAAAGTCGTAACACGCTTGCGAATTTGGAATCTCAAGTACGCGAAGGTCATTAGCCCACTCCACCAGATACTCCTCGCGTTCCTTCCAACCATTGACGCTCAGGAGGGAAACGACCCCGCAGGAAAGGAGGAGATCACCGGCCAAAGAATTGTAGAACTGCTCCAGCTTCTCCGCTGAGTTGAGCCAACGGTCTTTTTCCCCGCCCAAGCTTGTTATCAACCCCTCAGCTTTTATCAACTTGCTAGTACAATTTTCCACCTGTTTCTCGAGTTGCAATTTTTTGGCCAATGTAGCTTCGAGCACAACGTTCAAAGCTGCCAATTCGTCGTTGAGTGCGGCTAGACTCTTACGTTTTTCGTTTAGATAAGCGAGACTGGCGTTGCACTCTTTCTCAGCGGTTGCCAATTTCTCCTTCTTAGGAGCTACGACTTTGGCAACCTCGTCGTAGGAAACCATAGCTCGGACCCATTTGCATAGACCCTCGGCTGCGCTTGACGCTTTCGCTACAATGTGAGGCATAAAACTGTCATCAGTCATGTAAGTCTTGTTGATGACAGACATTATCGAAGCTGGTATATAGTCTTTGTCGTAGTCTTTCAAATTTTGAAGAAAATTCATATCGCCGAGGATGCGTTTGCTCGGGGCCCAGTAGTCGATGGACTTTTTGCCGGTCACAGGATCGACGGAACGATCGGGTGGGACGTTGAGCATAACACATACAGCTGCGAGAACGAGTTTCACAGTGTCAGGAGGATTCTTCATTGCTTTGACCAGAGTAATGTCGGTGGGCTTGAGCGTATTGAGAGCAGCAACAGCGTCTTCGAGGATCGGTATGGCTACTGCGAGATCGGCCTCGCACTCCTCCTTCAAGATACCAGCGACCTCGGCTATACGATTGGCTACTTGTTCCTCGCGTTTCACCTGCACAGTGGCGTTTTCAACGCTCACGTTTTCACGCTCTATCTTCATCATAGTGTCAGCCGTTTCTTTAGCAGACAGCTCCAACTGAGGCCTCAAGCGTGTCAGCGTAACTTTCATCTGTCTTACTTGTTCCCCTGCTAATTCCAATTTTTCAAGACCACTGAGGTATCTTTTCCTTGAAGCTCTTATCTCATTTTGTCTTCTGGACATGGAAACACTGTAGAGCTCCACCATGTGTAGATAGGCAGCCACAGGCGTAACTTTGGACAATGAGTTCTTCCCTTCGTTCTCAATTTCTTCGTTGAATGAGGATTTGCAGTTAACGGAATCGTAGAACCGTTTGCTGGCGATTATAACCTTCGACTTCACCTCTTTCTCTATATTCACCCCGGACACGAATTTTTCGGCAATCTCGTGAAAAGCCTCTTCGGGCCATAATTCGTAATAGTCTATGCTGCAGTGAGCCACGATACTATTGAAGATCGTCGCATCTGCGTTACCACATCCTTTCCCTTGGAGGCGCTTCTGGTTTGCCCTGTTCAAGTAGAGTACGAAGTGAAGTCTTTCCTGGCACTTGTTGTAAAAGTAGTCGATGACTTCGAGGCTGCTGATTTCGAGATTCCGATCACCTCGCTGAGCAAGCAATCGGCTTCTCTCGACAATCTCGTCCATGTCTCCTTCTCTGAAGAGATTAGGAGCTTGGCCGGTTTTCATCAGACTACACACATCCCTGAGAACTTCTAAACCATCACGGTTCAACATCTGCCGATCGTTCAAGAAGAATGTGCAGTCCCTGACAAGACTCGGACCACTTGTAACGGCTATGCAACTCTTGCAAGCTTCTCTGACATCCTCTCTCCAAGAATCGACCAAAGAGCCATCGGCAAGGCTGTGTGTCGACTCTTGGAAACGCTGACCCTTCAAATGAGCAGCCAATTTGGTGAGCGACCTTCTTCCTGAGCCTCCGTGGCACATCATCAGCATACTACCACCCGGAGTACCGATTATTCTCGATATTCTTAGCAAGTGTTCCAACGAACCACTAATTATAATCATATCGAGCTTATCAACGCTGTCTTCGTTGTAACGTTTTAAACAGGCGATCGCTCTGTTCCTCAAAGCGTCCCGCGAGCAGACAATCTCTTCGTAGCGTTTCCGGAGAAACGTTGTCTGTGCTCCATCACCGTCTGTAGAATCGCTTTGCATGAAATCCGAAAAGATCAACTGTCTGAAACTCTCTCTGGTCAACTCATCTTTGTCGTTTTTCGGCAGATTATCGAAAACCGTTTCGAAAGAGTCTTTGAAGTGAGCTCTGAAGGATTCTTTCATGGTGCAAAAAAACCAGTCTGCGTCTTCTGAGTCAATGATGCGATCGGCGAAGACACGAAGGGTCTCGTGAACCCACAGTCTCAATAGAGTTATCTTAGTCTCCACCGACTCTTTGTGGATAAGACTGCAACCACTGACTATTCTCGCAACGTCGCGCAGACCAAACACATAGTGAAATTTGCTTGGTACAGGTTTGAGTTTCAGTCGAACGGACGTGTACACATCTATCGTTGCGTGTATCATACTCGCCACACTCCCCGCAACATCGGCGTTGAATTGATTTGCTCTCAGATTGCCCAGGAGTATGTTTGAGTAAGTTTTGAAAATCGACTCGTTTGAAGGTTCGTCGACGTTGTAGAGACCGAAGTGACGGAAGAATCTCGGTTCTCGCCACTTTGTAGACTTTCTCCAATCGTTTCCACGATCTCTAGTCAAAGCACCCAAAAATAGAACATCCGAAATTACAACCTTGGCGCCTGAGTCGACCTCGTGCCACTCCGATTTGTCGTAATACTGTCTTATCAATTCCAAAGCTGCCTCGTCCTGGCTATTGTGAGATTTCGATGTATTCAGATCGTCGATAAAATTGATGCACAGACGGGACTTGCCTGGACCGTAGACACCCATTTTCAGCTTAGTCAACTTGGACAGAAACCATTGCTGAGCTTCTGAGCCAAGTTTTGCCGAACATCCCTTGCCACTTAGGCTTATGAAATTCGTGGAATGCGTACGCTGGCAGATTTTCCTCTTCAGAAGATAACGCATGTACAGTGTTTTGCCAGTTGCTGGGTCTCCCAAAACCAGAAAGGGTTTCTGTTGCCTGACGTGGATTCCGAAAAGATTTAAAAACTTCAAGCTCTCGATTGTGGGAACGTAATTTATCTGTGTGGCTTGTGGGTCTACAATCCACTGACTGCTGTCCTTTTTGAGAACGTCCGACCAAGGCCTCCAATTTCCGTTGCCGCTGAAGACGTAGAAGTTGTCCTGGAGCAGACCCTCGCTAGGCAGGGGCAGCTCGTACGTTTTCATAGTTTCAGGACGAGGAAGGGAGCTGCTGCTTGATGTATTGTCAGTGTTACGCCATTGTGATGTGCAAAATTCATCCAAAGTGGCTCGAGATCGACGATCGAAGGCTCCTCCAAGTCCCCAAACTAATGCCATTAGGAGCGTGGCTTGGGTCCATGCATACAACTGATTGATAGTCCACTTTGAGTGTGTTTCTGAGCCTTTTTCTCCGAGTGCATCCTTCAAAAACATCTCTAGTAGCGTCAAAACACAAAACACCATGTGATTCTTACTAGTCATCATCGACAGACGAGCAATGGAGCTGCTCAAGTTTTCGCAGACGAAGCTCAAGCAAGTCTTCAAAGACCATTCCAGCAGTGTTTCCAAGAATGTAAGGTACTTCTCCTCTTCGCTCCCATCGCTATTCTCTGTGAAGAAGAGCGATCGATGATCGGTGATCCAACACTGAATTCGACTTTTCAGTCCGATCGTATCTTCCTCTATGTAAACAATACCACAACCCGCTATCGTAGCTGGCGAAGCATTCTCCACACTCACCGTTTCGATTATTACAGAAGTGGAATCACTCATTTTTATACTTTCGCCGGATTTTAAGAAGAGAGTTTTATTGTCATCCAGAAGAGTACTCAGTTCGTCGAGAATGAATTCATCCAGTGGACCATCGAGTATCAGCCACTGCCAGCTGCATTGTTTCTGAGGTTTTTCCTTTTTGTCGAAGGAGCGAAGTTGACGAGCCAAAATTCCGTCTTTCCAGTCATCTTTACCGACGCCATTTGCCTCGTATCTTCCAAAAAGTTCATCCGGAGATGAAGAAATGTGGTTAATTCTCACAGATTCTATGGCTGGTAGCTGTTCATTCGTTGAGTCTGTCGACTCGTTGAGGAGTGTCAAAGCAGCACTGAGATTGTCGATCACGCCACTCTTTCCCGACAGCGGTGTTCCAACGACAATCACGGCGTGTCTCATAAAAATCGTCTCAAACATTTGTATAATTTTTAAATTATACGAAGGACTCAGTGGATTGTCTGTGTGGAAAACTCGTTTCAATGCAAACAAGAGTTGGGCGTAATTTGGAGGAGCCAAGTGCACTCTCGGAAAAACATCTTCGATGATGTTTTGGAAAGTGAGAATGTGCGCTTGCCTCAGCTTTGGCAAATGCACGTCCAAGAGTGCTCTGATAACCAGGACGTCTTCTGCATCATCTGGATATCGAATTTTCAGAGCGCACGCCGTTCTCACAACACAAACTGTTGTCCTGGTGGAAAAATCACAGTACATCGAAGCAAATTGATCCACAGCGTATCTCTCGACTAGCTGAATTTTATTAGCTAAGATCGCGGCTTGGGAGAACCCTTCGGAGAACAACTCAACCTCGATAATTCTTTGCTTATCTGGAATCATCATTGCCACTGGACGAAACAGGATTTTCAGACTGTCGGTCAAGTTTTGGGAATTGGATGATCGATTCGAAGAGGACACCGTAGCGCTTATGAAACAACAATTTGGATCTCTGAGATTGAAGTTACCTCGAAACTTTCCTGTGGATTCTTTGGAAGGAGATTCAAAGGTTGCCAATGAGGATGTTTGCTGAGCAGATTCGCTTAGCTGATTGCGATCTCTCAGTGCGGATTCGTTAGAAGAAGATATGAGGTTCTGAGTCAACAATGTGATTTGTTGAGCTAACACAGATTGCACTCTGACGGTTAACATATCGATGTTTTTGAAACAGAGCCAGCAGGGGGTGTTGCCAAGTAAGCCTTTCAAAACATTTGCAATGTATGCGTAATTGGTTACTCTCTCGTGGCAATTGAAAAACCGGAGGGAAACACCCAAAATACGCGCAAGACTCTCCACACAGCGAGTTTTTCCTGACGCTGGAGGACCAAAGAGTGCACCGTGGAGACGATTGCGATGAGCTTCCATGAGGCTGCGGTAACATCTCTCTGTCAAAGGTGTATCGATGATGGGCTTTTCACAGACACTGTACTCATAGCCGAAAGTTGTGTGAGTATCAAGAATAGAGACCCTCACATCGTCTTCGAGCCAGTAGTGACGAACCTGCGCCTTCCAGTTGAAGTCCTGACGAGCCAGTGGAATGTCTTTATACTGTAAATACAGTAGAATTCAGTATAAAATTAGTTCCGAAAAGTGGACAACATTTACAAACTGGGTGAATGACATTCATGTTGAATTTTTTCAAATCGATTCATACAATGAAGACAAAAATCGTACATTCTGAACGAAATTTACAGTGCATATTACCACTTCTACATAGTTTAAAAATCTGACAAAAATCAACCATGAAGAAGCAGTTGAAAATATTGATTTCCCATAATAATAATTGCAATAAGTTATTGGAAAATTAGTAGTTAGTTGTAATGAGTAGTAAGTTAAATTAGTGAACCAAATGTAACGCAAAAACGCAACTCTTTTCCCACCTTTATTGAAACAATTGTACCAGATGTCCTGCCTTAATTTTCCTGACTCTTCAAACAGTGTTTCAAAAAGTTCATATCTGGCATTGTAAACTTCGATCCAATCGTAGTAGAAGAGAGAATAATTGTGTAAGTAGATAATAACACTCAATAAATTAACATCAAATCGCAAAAGTATCATCAATTCAATATGGAGAGAAAAAAAACCCAAATACCTATACCGAACAATGAAAAAAAAGTCGATAATGTGGTTAACAAACCTGATGATTTCTTCTCTCTTTCGCTGAAATCAGTATCCTCGTCACGTCTTGCTGCAGTCTCAATTGGACAATCAACGAGACGATCGTTTTTCGAGTTTTTCTCACGACATTTTTTCTCAATTCCCCAATCATCGACTCTACCAGGGAATACTGTTCTTTTTCAAAATTCAACAATTCCACCGAAGAATTTTCACCGAGAAAAGCTTCCTCGACTCTGAGCGTCCAGTATATACTGCAGCCACACATTGCCACAGTCAGTACCGAAGAGTTCAACGTCTCAAGAACTTTTTTGTCCCTGAAGTCGAGAAAGGACTCAAAAATTGATTCCCGCACGGACCGCCTCATCGCACTCTCCACTGTCACAAATGAATAAGTAGTTTTATCATAATTTCCACACGATTGCGAATTTCCGCGCCCACTCAACAATGCCTTCGTTACCAGTGACAATTCTTGACCATTGTTGTCAATTATCGAAACTATCCCCGCACTATCAGGCGCAACGCCGAGTCGAACGCTGTGTACGCCTTCGAAACATTTCTTCATCAACAGCTCGATCCTCTTCGTGAATTTGATCTCGAAAAGTATCCTCGCGACTTCTCCATCGGATAGAAAATAAAATCTCGGATAAAGACTCCTCACACTCTGAAGATAATTTCTCACAGTCTCTTTGACAATCTCCATCTTTTCGTAAGCTTCGCTCAATAAATTCAAAAATTCCGAAGCTTTATCGGCGATAGTTCGAAATTTTGGCTGCTCAATTATAATGTTCTTCATGAGTTCCACAGTCTCGAAGACCTGATAAAAGACCTCACCAGCATCCCTCAATTTCCTTCCTGCACCACTTTGCTCTCCATTTCTCTCACTCATGAGAATAAAAACTGGCTCGAGATCGAACCACTCCTCCTGAGTGTGTAACCATCGCTCTATCGTGTCTTTGACTCTTCGTAGCGATAGTGAAAATTTCTCCAATGCCACTGCTATCGGTTTAACGAAGTACGAGACTCTCATCTCTCGAATGATGACAGAGTGTTCCTCAATGAGAATTTGAATGTCATCCAAATTGGCAAAGGTGGATGGAAGTCTTCGTTCACTCTTTTGCTCGATCAAAGTCGTCACAGACGACGAAACTACTGTGATAACTCGAAATTCGACAGAGTCCCACTGCTCGATCATCCCCTCGAGTCTTTGAGAAAGTGCCAATTCCTTATTTGCCCCAACGCTGACTACTTGATACTTTTCAATGTCTTTGTTCAAATCCAGAGCGATCAATTTCCTGAGAGTATTTCCCGCGTTTGGTGTGATGAGCTCGTCAATGGTCACATCACTGAAGTCTTCTTTTTTGTTATAAATCGCGGACATTTCGTGCCAATGTCTGTCCCGGAGCGCAGGATTGCACATGCAGACAACGAGCGGTAGATACACTTTGAAACTCTCGACGTCCTGCAAAACTTGCCAGCAAAGTTTCAACGGCGCTGGTTGTTGCATCGGATCGGGATCGTCGACTATTCCGGAAAATTTGAATGGTTTGTTGGTCGCTGAGGACTGCATCTCGAGTTTTATCTTCATTTTGAGACTAATATTGAGCTGTGTGAATTGCTCATGGTAGGTCAAAGTTTTGGTGCGAACGTGGTCAGCTTCTATGTACTCGAAAGGGCCACCGAGCCACACAGCGTTGTCCCTTCGCCACTCGCACATCAGACTGTTCAATGTGTTTATGGGCATTAGGATATCGCGAATTTCTTCCACCGTCGAGAATGAAGTTTCGGGAAATTTGAAGAGTCTCTCCTCGCAGTTGATACGCTCGATCTGACGGTCGAGCTCGTCCAGATGACTGACCTGGAGATATGAGATGGTAAATGTAACCATTGTACTTCGGTGGAAAATGCAGAAACTAAACTCTTAACACGACCAACCGGTATAAAACGTAAAAAATCGAAAATTATTGATAGTAACATTCCTGAAACGAGGAATAATTGTTGGAAGTGAACACGAAGAAGAAGAGAAAAGTTACGAAAACGAAAAATAATCAATTCACCTACACTCAAAGAAAATTGAAGGTGAACCATGTTGATCGAACAACGTTTACAGAAATCAACCCAAAATCAACGTTTGAAAAGTTGGAACACAGGTTGGTTTGGTGCACCAATTGACCGGTTGATTTGAGGTCGGTTGCGCGAAAAACCACCGAATCCCAACCATAAGTTACGGTTGGGAGATCCGCGAGGGCAGTGTAGGGTTAACACATTTGAATCGATTCAACGTTCCCCTCACCAATATCGTGACACATTTTTT
>JABFVB010017757.1:0-12586 GCA_018812205.1 Adelognathus sp. PSUC_FEM 10030001 | reverse complement strand
AGTTTCACAGTAGTCTCTCTCAGTAAACCGACATCGTTCCAATTAATTTTTACATCACAATTCAAAAATTTCACGGTAAAAATAAATCCGAACCTTGGTCGATCGCCCCACATACTTTTTTTTTCTCTCTTCTTTTAGCCTGTCGCCGACCAGCCAAAGCAACGGAATTCACAAAGTTCGCGATACAGTTTCCACTATTAACGGCTTCTCAACACGCGCGGCAAACTTTTCACCACCCACTCGTCTCGCCACTAACTTCGTCCAAGATGTCATTCCATACTTTTAATTTTCGTTGGCCAGACGCCGTTAACTAACTAGGAAGAAAAAAAAACCATAAAACGACATGTTTCGTGCTGACAGTCGAGAGGACAGAGAGTTCAGAAAAAAATCAGAGCTACGAGCCGGCGGATGTGAGCTTGATGCATAGTCCTCGTGGCTGCGAATGGTCGAGAATAAACGTCGCATTGTACAAACGAGTGTACAACGAGGCAGGCCGGTGTACTTGCATAAACCGTATAAAGCTTCACCGCTCGCTGATCGAGTGGAATATATCATCGGCTATTCGAGTCGTTCGCCGCAGAGACGTCGTAATAAAACCGACGTTATGCAAATGAGAAGCAATAAATTTTATCGTTTCTGACATTGGGGATTGAAAGAAACAAAAACAAAAAAAAGAAGCAGAAAGAACCGAAGCAGCGAAAAAACAGCGTTGAAACGCGATGAAATATTTCTCCGCGAGTTTTTCACAACGGTGGCTGGCTGCTTTTTAATTCGACGAGCGACGAATGAGCCGGTAACGTTAATGAAAGAAATTGTTGTGTTATCGTACAGTGACCGGTGCAAAGAATAGAGGCGGAGCGAGAGAGAGGAGCAGAGATGAGAGAAAATGAGAGACATGGAAAATGCCGGAGGCTTTGTTATCGTGTACCTCGTATGTGATATACGTATAGTAAATTCGACGGCATAATCCATTTCAGTGAACATGGAGAGAGGCACGGTAATTGAGGGAGAGGGCGAGAGAGAGGGGACGGCGTTAATTATTCTTTTAGCGAGCCTCTCGCGCATTGTCGGACGACTGAATCTCTCCTGTGCACACACACACACACACACACAGGCGAATCAGCCTGGCCTGCCTCTGACAAGCTCTCCCACATCGTAAATGTACCAACGATTAATTATAACGCGAAAAATCGCGTAATAGCGAGAGGGAAGCACCACCTTCCCCCTTTTTGCGGCCACTCGTTGTCCGCGTTCATAGGTAATTACCACGCTTCGTCGAATATCACGAGTAGCAACGACAGGGCGATGATGTTTTGTTATTATTGAACAAAAACCAGATATTGGCTCGTCGGTTCACGCATTAAAATATACAATGGAACGTTTTATAGCAATAGCTTGGGTAAAATTTAATTGGGCTGATGATGAACGACGGGCATATACTGAGAGTATTGTTACGACCGAGCGAATTGATAACACATGTACTTTGTGACGAGACGGATATCATTGATTGACACTCTTTTATTATTATTTCATCCCGATCGCGATCCCTCGTATGTCGGGTACGGTTGGACGTTCCAACCGAGAATCTCTTGTCATAACCGAACTGCCAACAAGATTGTATCGTGTGTCTCTAACTGAATGATTGGTCGCTAGCAACCATCATTCAGGTCAGTAGCCCAAAATACGATTTACCGACTGAATATTTGATTGAACATATCCGACCGAGCATTTCGTTGATTCGAGTGATTTTTCCGATTGGTGATCAAACTTGAATTTCATTCAATTCGCTATCAAGATATTCTCACGACTGATGAAATATAAGCGCGATTGCAGGGTGATTCAGAGGTGATATTACACTGGGAAAAATCTATGTACATGATAACCATATTTCACATACAAGAATTGGAGAAAAAATAAAATCGCAAACAAATTTTCAAATTAATAAATCTACTTTGACAATAATTCATGAAACTCTTTCCGACGAGTATTGTACGAAATGTTGTATGACATTCAAATTCACTTGAAAAATCGCTAAAATCGTTTTGTCATTTGTCAAATTTCTCATGGACCTTTTTCGGCTCGAAAAAATAGCGATACTCGACTCAACATCTTATCTTGTGTTTTTTTTTGTTCCCCCTGTACGATACGATAGTCACCCGAGTTCTCCCGTAATTCCATTGGTGAGCTGAGGTATCTTTGTTCGAAAATACAGAAAATCGTTTCTTTTCGTTGAATCATGAATAGACATTTTTTTCCTCACTCGTCGTCCGAGAGCTCTAACCTACGTATTTCTTCACTGCGATCGCGAATCCATCACTTGTACAAACCCCAACGCAATATTCCATACGAAAATTCTGGCCAGAGCGGGAAAGAATAATATTTTCCTCAATCACCTCATTAGAAAGATCGCGGTTCGTTTCCGGAATTAATTCTGAACGAACCTGTACAATATTTTGTGAAACGATCGGGGTTGAAAGCGACGCTTCGGTATCCCATTAGTGGCGTTTGCCGCGAGAGCGCTCGTCGAGGAGAGGTCACCGTTCGTCATATTATGTGCTGTAAAATGCAAAACCACCGGTGTGTCGCGCGCGCGAAGCATCGCGGTGGCACGAGGTCCCCTCGTTAGCGGACGTGACACACGTATCTACGTGAGAGCGGTACCCGGCTCTCCGTCGTCCCGCTCGTGTCGCTGCGTCGTCGACTGCCGCCACTGCCGCTGTCGCACCCTCGCGGAGAAGGATTCCCAGCTATGCGGCCTGTACCGCCGTTGCACTACTGTAATACCCTACGATTTGAAACGAGGAGAACATTGCTTGCATGCATGCACGCTCGCGCGCTCGCCACTTTGCCCGGAGCTCTCACTCACTCACTCACTCACTCTCCACGTACAATAATTTCCACGTTTTCGTTTCAAACACACCCGCACGAACGAGCTATTCCACTCTCGCCATTGAAAATTCTCGCGTGATATTCATTCGTATATGCATATTACGAATGCCGCGATAACCGATCGCGATAGTCGTTAATTGTTGTTTTATCGCTTTTACCCGTATCCGCGACTCGATTGCAGAACCCCTCGAATTATTATATAGTCACGTACCAAAATTCGGGCGCTGCACGACCGTATCCAAGCTCGGATGTGAACCTCACGAGCAAATATGTGTGAGTGTGTGTGTGTGTGTGGGGTCCATATTCGATGCATGAAATACGAGGACATGGTACACAAATGTTGTTCATACATCGACACCCCCCTCTTTGGAACATACAGTATATCGTCTATATACCAAGTTTACACTGGCGAATGGCCCGAGTTGCCAATAAACGGCTTCCGGCAGCTCTTCCATCGCGCCTTCCGCGCTCCCTCTCCACTGCACCGTCCGAGTTCGAAAGAGTGTTCTTGAACGTTTGCCAGATATTTATTCGCTCGCGCCTCTTTTTCTCTCTGTCTATATCTTTGCGGAGCCCATAGTTTCTTGGCTCGTGGATTATATACACGTCGGGTGCTGCGAACACTACGGGAAAACAGATCTCTCGGTCGCGACTCTATGGAACGTCTATCGAACACACAGTTGGAAAAGACGCGGACCGCGAGTAACCGACGTCGGCGCTTGACTATAAATTCAAAGTCGAGCTAGCCGGGCCGCCCGGTTCGCTACGGCAGGCCAGTGCAGTGCAGTGCAGTGCAGGATAGTGTGGCATATATCCACACATCGGCGTTACAGTACACAGCGTACATACGCCCGACGTTCTCGATAAGGCTGATTTATCGAGGCGGCGCAACAGCAGGGAGAGGGGCAAGGCGCGGAAGAATGAAAATCGAATGTAGAGTGCTGTATGCGCCCGATCTCGCGCCGCCCCAACGGCCCGGAGAGCGGAAAGTGAGCAGACGAGGCTTCAACAATTGCATAGCCTTCCATCCTGCACCGCTGTACCGTTCCATACGGCTCCGTGATGAAGATATAGCAAGCTTCGAGGCTAAATGGACCATGCATTTGTAGAAAGTTGAGCAACATGATTCGACTCTTCTCAAGACACGAGATTCATTTCACTTGTTTGGTGCATTGAGACAGATGCGTCTTTCAGTAATTTTCTCGTACTTTTCATTTTGTCAAAAAACTTGGAAAAAGTGCCTATTGAAATCGTCATCGAAATTGAGATACCAAAAAAAAATTGGGATTTACATCACTTCCTCTCAATATCACCTATTTCCCAGGTACTATTTCTATTGAAATACATTCTCAACACCCTGCACAGAACTAGAAAGCAACACTGTGATTTCAAGGCGCAAGGCCTGAAGAAATGGATTTTTCATCAACGGGACGTCCGTGCCAGATGGGATCACATAGTTCGTGCGAATAGTTGGTGCGTTTCAACACTAGATTATGAGCAAACACTGACTATTTGTTAGGATGACATTTTTTTTGTCCTTCTTTAACAAGTGCCTCTGTATTTAACATCGATTTCATTCGGTACTGTTATAGGGAGTTGGAAAGTAAATATGCTGATTATTCGAGTATGAGAACATTCGTTGAGATCGTACTGGAGATTACGTCTACTGGAGTTGTGAATATTTTTAAACGCACAAAATTAATTTTCTACGGTCTTTCGGTGCATTGAGACAAGATTGGGGTGTGGGACAGATTGAAAACTATTTAGACTCAATGAAAGAAGAAGAAGAATTCATTTTGAGAGTCATCATTTAGATATCAGCCTCGTATATTCGAGAATCGTCTTTTTTTTCAAAATCATATAGAGTTTTGTGGTGAGTCCATTTTTCCCCAAAAGTTTGTCCGTCGACGGATTCATATCGCCCTACTCACCCCTCATACCTCATACGTGTGTACCATCGCCCGCAGTGTGAACACTGCATCTCTTCTCCGCTCGCCTCTGTATATTTCTCTGTTTGCACAATTCTTTTTTTTCCATTTTCAGCACCAGCCAGTGTTATTTTCCATTTCATACCCGATGCCTCGGCATGCGTTCGCCCTCGCTCACCGTTTTCTGCAACGTTTGTCGAGGAAAATTACTTTTGACTCCGTTGGCGCTTTTTTTTTCGCGGTCACAGCTTCCAGAACCTGCAACGATACTTGCTCCCGCATACGAGCCGGTAAAATTCTTCCGGCTCACCTGTTTATTTTTTGAGTAGATTTTTTTACACGCGTAACCAACTTGCATTATTCACTTCTCTCGCAGTTTCTCTCACAGCATGTGTGTACATTGCTACGACGACGAGAGCGTCCAACTTTCCAACACGGTCCAAACAATTTACCGGTATGGTGGCAAGCTTTCGCGTCCTCGTGCACAGGATGAAAAAAAGAAATAGCGCAACACAAACCCTGTGTGGGAGTGCGACAGCTGAAAGAAGATTTTGCCGAACGGAGATTGAAAACTCTCCGGCGAGATATAAAAGTGCTAATCTCGGTGGCCGATCCCGCTTCACCTACATGTACCTACATCGATTTGCTCACTCACCACACACGATAGTGTGCTCTGCTGCCAACCGCTGCTATTAAAGTACTTCCACGACCCACCGGTACGAATATACGAGGCGGTGCGCGGAGCGCCGGGAAGGTACGACTGACCCATGCCCCGGAAACTGAGCCCCTCTTCTTCTTCTTCCATTCCTTCGTTTGACTATCGCCCTCTCGCGAGGGCATGTGCCAACCACTGAGCATCTCCCTCCTACGAGAATGTGGCTCGCGTGTTATCGCCGAGCGTACTACTCCGTCAGTGGCGCTGGCGGCCACCTGAGCAGCTGCTATACATATATTCTATGTTCGCTCGCGTGGTTACAACACAACGCTCACTAACCTCAAAACTCTGGTGCGACAGTTGTGCGATTTTAATAATCGTGAAACCGGAATAAACTATATCAATGGTATCGATAGTTTTTCTGTGCGATGTTTAATTAATTCATTCATTCACTCAAAAACTTCGAAATGCCAACGTGCATCGTACCTGGTTGTACGTCGGGGTACGCGTCGAATCGGCATCAGGGAAAAATACATTTTTTTTGCATTCCAAAAAACCGCGATGTTGCTGAACTGTGGAAAACTGCGATAAAGCGAAACGACGCATTCGTAAAAACAGGAAGTGCTGTGTGTGGAAACCACTTCAGGAAAGAAGATATTCGGTGGCAACGTGAACTGCTGGGGCCGGACGGACGTGTACTTGGAGTTGTAAGTTTTATGTATACGATGTGTACATCTCTATTGTTTGCCTTTCTGAAATAGTACATTACGATACGAGTGCGAAAAAACTTTTTCTGACGAGTGTGAGTTTGCAGCACCAGCCGAAGGCGAGTATTGCAATCACACGAGTCAAGAAAAAATTTATCGCACGAGTATCGTACAAAACTTTATATTACTAGGTGCGAAAACGGGGTTTTACGGACGCGCAGCGTGCGTAAAGCAGCGTTTTACGCACCGAGTGATATAAAGTTTATATTGACGGCCCAATGCCATAACGCCTTATAAGCTGTATATGGGCATAGCTTATATGCCTTTCTGGCGTTAGACCATCGATATAGTTGTATCGGTAGTACTCGCTCTGACATGAATTTTTATTCTTGCAGAGCCAGTATAAAATCCCACGCTTGAAAGAAGGTTCCATACCATGTATATTTCCATGGACTGAAGGCGATGGATCCTCAACCTCTGAAAGTCCGAGTTCGTTATCGGATGTTCAGCAAAGTCAAGAATCTTCGTTTCGCCATGGATCGGAACTTGGTGGAACAAATCCGACGGCGGATGATTTGATAAAAGGAGGGGACAACGAAGAAACGATCTTGAAGCGACGCAAGCTCACAGCTCATAACCAGGACAAAGAAATTCCTGTCGTCGATGTTCGACATGATCAGAAAATTTCGTTGGGCTCTGTATCAGAGACGGGACAAAAACGGACCATGAGTAATCCTGAAAAGGGAAAACCCGACATAGGAAGTTCTGCTTCGTCGACAGAGTCAAAGCGTCGAAAGCTCACGACTAATAATGAAGAGATTGAAATTCCTTCCGATCGAAAACATCCGTTTGGCCTCGTATCGGAGCTTCATCGAACCGTGTCATCAGCGTCAGACAGTGCCAACAAGGAGAATCCCGAATTAGCGAGTGCTGCTTCGTCCACAACAGCCATGTTGGGCAAGCTTTCGACTACTGGCTTTGTACCAGTGGATCCAAGTGCAGAAAATTCAAGTGTCTCGCCATCACTCATAACGTTCGCTGAATTGTCTGCCGCTAAAATATCTCTCCCTCCCGGGTGGCAAATGGATAACGCGTCCTGCAATTACAAGCAATTGATTATGATATCTACACTACGAGTCGTCGAAGTCAACACGATGTTGAAACCACTTGTAGTGAAGTCACTCATCGTGAAACACGACATGTCAGTCGAGATTTCCGTGCTAGGTCGACCAGTCGATGTGGGACAATTCGACTCGCCCGGTCGAATAGAAAATATTCCACAGCTCGCGAAGTTGTTGTTGGCGATTAATCGGCACAATATATGCGCGGGATGCACTGGACCAACTGTCGATTCGGAAATGAGCCGGCTGGGTTTTAGCACGCTTGGAAAGGATGATTCCGGAGTTTGGCGGCATCGGATGTGTGAACTTCTGCTTGAGAAAGCGAAAACTTGCCGATTTTGCCAGACCGCGAGAAAAACCCTGGCAACGAGACGACGTAGGTGGATTGCGAATCAAGGACATAAACTTCGCGCTCCAATCCCTGCGAGATCGAGAGAAGAAAAAAACCGATGGTTGCAACTACAGTCGAAATATCGCTGCGCAGTGCGAGATAAAAACCGAGCACGACAATCGACAGCGAAGCTGAAAGCCAAACTCCTCGAGTACCGCAAGAAAGCTGCCAATCTCAAAAATTTAGATATTAAGGAACATCTCAAAAAGTAACCCGTGAACTGCTCTAAGACCGGGCTTTATTGAGCAAAGCCCGTTACGTGAGCTAAGACAGTATCGTTTCTCGTTTTATCCGCTTTTTTCGTTTTTACGGTGGAACGAAGGACGTTTCTATCGCCGCGCATGTTTTCTCCACTGAGCACTTCAACGTATGACATCATTTACGAGCAGCGTCATTGGTTACGTTTATGAGTGGAGTTAAAAAAATCCGTGATTTGTTCACGGTGGGTGGACTGTAACGAGCAGAGTAAATACATTATTTAAGTTTAATTTTTTTTCGAATTTCTTACCGCAACTCACCACCAAGAGCATTCGTAAGAGTGAAGTTGAGAATTCTCGATCGCCTAAATGAGCCGTCTTCCGTTCAAAACCTATTTGAATGGAATAATTTGAGCGCTGATTGGTCTCTCACAGTTCTGGTTATGTATTGAGCGCAAATAAATAAAATCGGAAACTGCCTTTTTTCAACTTGATAAGCGCGGATGGGCACAGCAAATGGCACGGCTCGACCTCATACCATACCGCGCACGTAGACGTCAGTTCCTTGTCAAACTCAAAGCTATGAAAATATTACAAATCGTTTTCCAATGAAATGTTCAGACCCAGTACATACACAATGCTGGTGACTTCATGATCGCAGTCTGCGTACATGAAAATAATCTATTCCCATCTACGCAGATTCTATCACGCAGAGATTACAATTGATGAGAAGTCTGCGTACATGAGAATTATTCATGCTCTTCTATTTAGACTAGGTTGAGCCAAGATTATAATCGATTCAGAGTCTGCGTACACGAAAATAATCTATTCACATTTACACAGATCACATCACGCAGAGACTACAATTGATGACAAGTCTGCTACATGACAATAATTCATTCCCTTCTACGCAGTGATTACAAATGATGAGAAGTCTGCGTACATGAGAACAGTTTTTTCCCTTCTACTCAGATTACATTACGCAGAGATTATAATCAATTAGAAGTCTGCGTACATGAGGATAATTTATTTCCTTCTACACGGAGAGAAGGATCTAGTAATTTCTACTAGATCCTTCTCTCAGTGTACTAAAATTTTGTCACGCTGAGATTAGAAAAGAGATTAGATTAGAGATTTTTTTGTTCCTCTTTCTGAATACATATAAATTGCAGCAAAGAGAAAAATCGAGTTATCCCTTATCATAGGTCTAATTTGTTTAGATTTTTACCCCATGGGTAAAAAAATTATAGTGTTTGCGATTCTCTCACAGTTCTCATAGAATGTTACGGGGATCAGACTGCCCGCTAGTACTACCTTGAACGCGTTCGAGGGGATTTTTTTTAGTTTGCTAATACCAAGCATTCGTTTACAAAAGAACACCTGGACCACTGCTCCAAAGATGCCATCGAATGGGCCGTTTACCTTATTGATTGATGGTCTAAAAAATAGTTGACCAGAAGGCAATCTAAGCATACCTCGATTGTATGTACAGCATATGAACACCCTTGATACTTCCTTTTTACCTTCAAATATCCTACGAAATGCGGACCAAAATGGACAAAATGGACAATGTAATTGCAAAACTTATTCCGTGGTTTGTCACAGGGTGATGAAAAATCTGAAATGCACTTATTACTTGATTATATTGAGAAATCAGAGTATTCCGAAGGATGCTTCAAGCCACATATACTTGGATGCATGATTTTCACGATAAATAATAATTTGAAAGCGATTTCTCCTAATCTCACAAGCAAAATTGGCAAACACCAAAGAAATATCACTTATTGGTGATTTGGGAAATCAGAGCACAATCAAAGCAAAGTCCATTTGATATCTCCAAGAGTGAAAAAAAAAGATAACAGTAGGAATGACAATCAATTCCAGCACACACACTAGCATCTGCCACAGCGAAACATGAGTGAAACGTCTCTAGCTGGGATACACCTCCGACATACGTTTGTTTTTTTCTCTTTTCTACAACTTAATCTCCATTTCACGGTGGTCGAATGTTTGTGCCATTTCAATCAACGTCGTTACGACGCTTTCGCGGCCGAGTGATATCATTTGTTTTACAACAAAGTAATCCAGTCAGCGATTGAAAATATGTACCGTGACGTTAAATAGAAATAAATACAGCTCGACACGTACTCGGAGAATCAGTCGAACACGATCCTCCAAGCTGCGATGGCACGAATGGGAACGGTTCCGATCTTTCGGTGTTTGGTAACACTAATTTCGTATTCTCGGTAGAAGAATTTCACAAAGATTCCATCGATCGTCTTCTCATTGCATAACAATTTCAGTCACTGTTGCTGATTGCTACGACATGTCAAGCAGTGGCTCAAACTGATCTTCTAGAGATGATACTCGATTCGCTCACGAACATCGAGCGACTCATCAAGAATTTGTCTCGACCAGGCATCAATCTCGCATCACCACGCCCGGGACAAGAAAACTCGGATCCGATATATCTTGTCAATCGCGACCCATGGTCAAAGGGGGTAAGAAAAGAATGATGCGCGTTGGATTCATGCAATGCTTCCTCATTTTTTCATGATTGTTTTTTTTTTACATTTGGAAAAAAATTCCTGACCAACTTCGTTATCCTGTGGTTTATCATCTCCATGTTGATTTGTCATAATTTTCTCTCATTTGCCTTCATCTATGACGAAGCCAAAAATGGAAGAGCAACGTGTGAAAACAGCAATCCAGAGAGCGACGATAAAATTACGAGAAAATCTTCGGAAAATCTAGAAACAAACACGTTGATGGGGAAAAAGAGGGAGCGGAAGAATTATGCAAATACAATTCGCATAGTTTTTTTTCGACGGAAAACAATTCCCTCTGTAAGCAAGCGAAAAGTTTTCGAGGCAGTCTTTACAAATCTTCCTTTGTGAACTTCAAATTTCAATTTTAGTTATTCTACATGGTCAGAAAGATCTGGTAAAAATGACCGTATATCTGATGAAAAACTACCTGGAATTTCTAATAGTGCGGGACTATTTCGTAAGAATTTTAACCAGAAAACAAAAGTTCTTCACCACGTTCATGATTCAAATTCGCAAAAGTATGGGTGGAAATTCCCATTATCTCTTCACCTCTCGGGCAGATGACGCTTCTTGCGAAGTGATATGGTAATTGTCCCTAGGTACTTCTCTCAGTGTATAATTAACGTCCTTTCCCATGCGAATACAGAATTTCACAACTATTTACTGGCGATTTACTAGCAATTTACGAAAAATTGCTAAGAAGAAAACCGGTTTTTTGAAGAGGTTATGCATGGGCTTGTATGGATTTATTACATGTAGCAATTTTCTATGCGCGTTTTTCAGTCGCAAAAGCCGTCAATTTATGATTTAAAATGTCGAGAAAATAGATTTCCCATGTCACACCTCGCGAAATCCCCAATTTTTGGGCTTTTATTTTATGTAAGAAGTATCGGTAAGCGATTTCACAATAATGAATGTAGACACGCAATTTATGTAAATTCAAAAATTCAAGACTTTATCTAATACTAAGCACGGCTGGTCGCCCACCATGAACAAAGTCATCAGTCGACAAACAGTGTAATTTCTTGTGAAACTTGAGTCGAATCAATAGTAATTAGTTACCATTGACAATACGATACAATTATGTATCGTTCCACTATCGAAAAACGCGTATTTTTTGATAATTTTATCGTCGATTGTCGACATTACAGTGATCGTTGGGCTGTTGACTAGTACGTATCGCTAGCACCACCTTCACTTTTTCAGTATCAAACGTTCTGTCACTTCGATAAATATAATTTGTTTTCGCCAAGCCTATGCCCATGCCCATGACCATGACCCTGGGACCAAAAGCTTGGGCTGGCTCGCAATACTTCCAAATCGAGAGCGATGAGAATCCACTGCGGAAATCGAGGGATGAGGACGCCGCACCCATGTCAATTGGAGCAAGAAGGATGAGACCGAGGAAGAAGCCGAGAAACAAAGTCGATTCACCGGTTGCGGATAATGGAAACACCAATGTCAACAGCAACTCAAACAGCAACACCAATGGAAGTGGACGTGAGAGTGGCAGGACTCCGCTTGATACTGGAAAGTCCGCCAAGTATGCGAGAATCAAGGCTGGACTTCTCCGTGCAAGTGGAGCGAGGAGTCTCGGTCGCGCGAAGAGCGTCAACCGCAACGTCAACAAGAACATCAACACCAACAGCATGGACGATGATGTTGACGAAGACGACGAAGAGTAGTCGTGCATCGATTATTTCGATTGATACGTTACAAACAAAAGAGTTCTTCGAGTCGATACATAGATGGGAATACAATGAAATATATGATTAAATAAGAAAGCGATTTATTTCTCGTCACAATTCCTACTCACCAGCATTGTAGTCGGTTACTGCGATGGAAAAGTGGGTAAATGGTTTCTCGGAGCTCGGCAAACGGCTGAGTACCTGCTAGGCTCATCCAAGTCCTTCAGTCCCAGGACTGCCGCGTATGCACGCCAAGCCTTCAGAAGCAAAGTACTGACCTTATTCCTTTGCTCACCCCTCGTACATGATTCAGGTACTTGGCCGTACTGGCCAGCTGTGTTCATTACTATCTAATATATATTTTCGAAAGTTGTCTGTCTGTCTGTCTGTCTGTCCAACCTCACACAAACACCCCTCACAGACACCCTTCACAGAGACCCCTCACAGAGACCTCGCACAGA
>JABFVB010016647.1:0-12587 GCA_018812205.1 Adelognathus sp. PSUC_FEM 10030001 | reverse complement strand
TCACCCCTAATGTTTGGTATATTAATTTCATAGAATATTAGGAAAATTACAGGGCAGCTTCCATTGATTTTCGATAAATGTACGCCGGTAGTTGATTCTGAATTTTTGATACTTTAAATTCACAATTTCCGATATGACGGTTTGTTTAATCTCATTAATCAATTACCGTTATTTACGAACAATGAGCGGTACGATGCATTTTCAACGGAGCATCACCAAGAGCGGACAAAAATGACAAATCTGAATTCATCTTCTCTGACATCCAGTGAGAACTCTTCAATTCACGTTCGACTCCGTTTATGAATATTTTCTTTCGAACATTTGCAAAAACAAATTTTCGAAATTTCGGTATTGCATTGACTCGACTGTACCGCCGATGCTTCCTCAATCCTCGTCGAAACGAGCTCACACATTTTTGCACTATTTCTATTCCAGACATGTACGTCCGAGCGTCAACGAGTGTCACACCAAACCGCTGAGGGCCGAGAAACTGAAAGACTCGATGAGCGAAACATTGCTATTCTTCCTCTATTATTATCGCGAAATTGGCGTGGAGAAAGATCGCGCCGCTTATATGGATCTCATGTCGGATTTGCTGGCAATGTACATAGACATGGAGCTGAAAGCGTCGAAAAAAGGCAACGAGCATCACAGCAAAATTTCCGCCAGGCTATCGTCGTGCCTTCACGTTTATCTCGGTACGTTAATTTTGTGTATGTGCTTTATCTATATCGGTCGAGATCGGCGATTAGGAGGCGACGCGCTCTGGCCGGCAAGTTTCTGACGCCACTGTACGCGCCTCACTGTACTGTACTGTACCGTCTGTACCATCACTGCGAGCGCAGAGCGACCGGTCGAGCGCCGAACGAGTTTAGTCGCAGATATGATGAAGCGAACAGAAATGTTTGAATTCGTCTCTCACTTCGGTAATCGTTCATCACTATCATAGCTTTGGCTTGAATAATTATTTACTTGTTCGATCCCGATGAGATGAAACGTGCACTGTGAAAAAATGTTGTTTGTCGACATCAGAATTTGTTGACTGTTGAGAAATGATCGAGTTGAATCTAGCAGCCATGTAAACATTTGGTAATTCGAACCTCTGAATCGCCACATATGAATATTTATCGACACTCGATGAATGCATATCCAAAATGAAAGTTTATTCATTAAAGTCCGTTGAGTGAATCATTTGGTCCCCGAACGGTAATTTCATAATTATCAACAAATTTGTGGCACCTTTTCCGAGAAAACAGTTTTGTCAAATTTGCATACGTTGCTCATTGATACATGTGAAGTTGAATGCAAGTGCGGTGGGAAAAACATTCTGTTATGCGAAGGATAGTAATCATTTAATAGATTTTGTGCAACACGTGACAAAAATTTCCGATAGCTGCACGACTGAACATAAATCGTCTTGTTGTAGTGAATGATCTTTCAAATTTTTCCAGTGCTCATCTGCTGTACAGTCAGTCGGGAACTGACTCGATCATTATTTAACTCTGATGAAAAGAAAGTAAAGTCAAAGTACTGCAAACTGTAAAGTAAATTTACAAATTTTCGGTTGAATAAATATTCCATACATTGGAGTCAGAGAAAATGTACATTCAAAGTTGGTCCTAAACTCTACATACTTCCTTCAAAATCAGAGCGTACATGTGTTTAAAATTGCAACAACGGTTCATGGATAAAAACTTGCGGTACCGTCTATCCATAGTCGAGTGATTATTCTTCTGAAACCCATGAAATTTTACCATTTTTGTTGAAGATTATTGTTGTAAGAAGTGAAAACGTGAAAAATTCAACACATATGTGTTGTGATTTTCACAAGACTTTTTCAACAGTGTAGCAGTGTTTCACCGCAGGAATTGGTGTATTCACTATGACGATTGCTTTTCAACAAAACGAATCGAAGCATTTCCGATTTGCTATTTTGTATGAAAATCTTACCCATATTTTTATTGAGACTATTACTAAAAAATGTTCGCCGTGTAAACGCAAATAATCTTGATGACCTGTAAAACTCAGTGTATTTGATAAATTTTCAGAGCATTCCACCGAACATCTACTGGACACGCTTCTAAAAGTTCATTTTATGACCTGCAATTACCACGAAATATTGGATCCCGTAGTAACGTGAGTTTTTCCTTTCTCAAACCAACTGCACTGTGCATCGATCATTTCTTTTTCCGTCAAACCGCTAACATTACTAACGCTGAATCGTCTGTGAAAAAAAACAACGCTTTGCAGGAAGATATTCAAGGGTACACACGATCATCCTGTCACGAGCGTAATGTACGTGCGTTATCTTCTCGCCTATCGTTTGTGGAAAAGATTGAACAAGGACGTAGCTGTGAGGAATCAGATAAACGTAACGGCTCTCGCCTCGCTCGGTCCCGTGCCAGCCGAGTTTCATCCGTTCATCGTCGAATACGTATTGCCGAAAGTGCCGAAAACCCAAAAATTCACGACCAAGCTGCTTCTCCTTCAGAAATTCGAGATCGAGAAGTCTTGCGAGGAATTTTTGAACTTCTGCAAGAGAGAGAGAGGACTCGACGTTACGCCGGGAAAGGGCGAAACGTGCTTGACGAATACGTTCCCGACGACTGTGGTATGTTTCATCTTCATTTTTTTCCGTTCTATTTCAGCCCTCGCTGATTCCGCTTCGTTAACGCTTTTATTCGCAGCTTAAACTAACGCTCAGCTAATCCACAGTTGAAAACAAGAAAAAAAAAAAAGAAATAAAACCAACGTTTTCTCTCGCACACGCCTCGTGTACGATTAGAAAGTTGGTCAAACCATTGATGACAACCATTTAATCCATCGATTATGTTTTCATGCAAACACAGCCTGAAGATAATGAATGCCGCGATTCTTTTGTACGCGATAACGTTAATAATGTTTCAACAAAGCCCGAAGTCAGTTCTTCATCCGCGAATTTGTCGATCAAAGTGACACAATCGATTAACGATAACGATAGAAATTCTAAAATATCCGCAGTCGCCGAATCGTCTACCTCGACGAAATTATTAACGTCAATTCGTAGAGCAAAAAAATCTAATGACATAGTTTACATTGATCTCACAAGCGACAACGTTACGGAGAAAGTTATAAGACAGAAGAAGACGCGAAGGAAATTGTCGTGGCTCGAGGACGCCAGGAAGCGAGTCATCGCGAGAACGACGGACAAGAGCGTGGCGACGATTGCCGATCGACGACACGAAGATATCGCGAACATTTCTCACCGCGCCGACAGTCTCGGATCGCGTGGCGTGGACATCGTCACGTCCGGAATTGAAGATATCACTGTCAGCAACGAAGATACTCCAGTCGAAGAACAAAATTTACCACAGACCAGTGCAGTCAACGAAGACGAAGCGACGACGGCGGAAAGAACCGAATTCGAAGCTACAAATATTCTCGACATCGTGAGCGAGAATTACGGCAACTGTGGCGAAGATACGTCTGTGAAAAATGAAAAAACACCTGTCGAAGAAAAACCGTGCGACGTTGTCCCAATCGTTGCCGAATCCATGGTAGTGGAAACGGAGATTACGATTAACGAGACGGTTAACGACGAGCCCGAAGAGTACTCGAACGACGACGAGAGGGAAACATCGATAGTCTCACAGCACGAGTCTCACAGCTCCCTCGAGACGCTCGTGCTTCCCGAAAGACCTGAAACCCCCTCGACGTGTCCAGCCTCTGTCCTAACAGCCATAAAAGCCGAGCACTCGAACGACGAGCATCACGAAATTATAAATGAGGAAGCGGTCCTCAGCGAAATTTCATTACCAGTTGCCGAGTACGCTTCCGAAGTTTCGTTGCAAACAACATACGAGGAGCACGTGGAATCGAACTCGTGCGAGACAAAAATTCGTGAAGTCGATTATCACGAAAACATCGATGGACTTTCGTTGCTCGCGAGCGTTTCGCAGCGTGTGTCGCTCATGACGAGTACACCGAATTCGCGAATCAACTCGAGCAACGGTGATTTGATAAAGGTAAAGAATTACGCATCTTTGGTGAATCTCGAAGCGGTCGAGGAGCCCGTCACGTCTACCGACGCTTTCCACTTCAATGTAAATCCACCGGTCGACGTGATAAACCGAATAGTGGGTGTATATCCCGAGGAGTCGATGGACAAAGTTGCCTACGAGGTGGAAGTCACGTCGACCGGTGAGATCGATCGATACGTCAGCTGTGAGCAGGTTGATCCGGCACAATTCTCGTCCACCACAGAGGACAATGTCCACTGCAACGCTCGGCTATCGCAGGCCGTCAACGTTCCCGGCGTTCCCGAGTCCACGACACAGGAGAAGGACGACACGAACGTGATACTGAACGGCGAGACTGTGGTTCTCTTTCAAAAATCACCGAACAGCAATCTTTACATAATAAACAAAGCTGTGGAGAACCGAGATCACGCGAGCGACGAGGTGACCAGAGAAATCGTCAGAGACATGAACGACCACGCGAGCGAGAACGGTGCGTTCTCTTACGACATGTACGAAAACGTTTATCGCGGTCAGTCTACGGCCTACGATCTCACGCAGTACAGCCGTGAAATGTCCACGCAGGAGGCACGAAGAGTCGGCAAGAAAGTAATCGTCGATTCCAACGGTGAAAATACAAAAACCGTGGATCCGTACGATCTTTCCAAGTCAGGGAAGAAAAAGACACTGGACGTTATCGGCAAGGTTCAGTCACCGAGCAAGCGCAAGACTTCCAATAATTCTGGTATCAATCGTAGACGTCATATAAAGCAAGAATACAACGGTTGCACGACGAATCTTCCGGTGCGATTGAATCCAAATTACGGGATCAAGGATTGCGCGCAGGAACGCGTAGACTCGTCCCGCTCGATTCACATACCGGTAAATCACGCCGGCTCGCTGTCGTCTCTGTACACGAATTATCCGACCGGCGCCGAGCTTTATCTACCTTGTCACAAAAATTGCGGCCTGCCCGTGAATTCATCGCCGAGTCTTCACTCGCATCCGTGCAAAACTTCCGCCACCGCGAATTCACGCTGCTCGTGTCTGAACTGCACTTACGGCATAGTCGCTCACTGCACCGAGTGCATAATGCCGAGCGGCGAGACGCGAACGAGCTCGATCGACAACGCCTCGTACTATCTGCCGTTGCACACGAGTGTACAAAATTCCACCGTCCAGGAGTGCGCCCGCGTGGCCGTCGTCGACGAGCCTCTCGTGAAAATTTACAACGAACATTTGTCGTGTAAATTGGAAGATTCGCTGAGCAACGTTGGACTCAAGTGCGAGCCGGAGCCGATCTATCGTGCCGAGTTGGACAACAAATTGCCGCTCAAGAAACGTTTCAAGGCAATGATGTCGGCGTCCTTCGACGAGATGTCGATAAAACGCGAGAGCTATCCGAGCACACCAATGCTGTCGATAGCCGCGCTCGAGGCGCAGGACGACGCCGCACGATCGTCCGGGGAATCGAGTGTCAGCAGCAAAAACTCGTCGGAACTTTCGCCGAAGTGTCGTGGAATGATCAGGCGTGATTATCGCAAAGATTTCACAATGTCGGGGCAACAACAGCAGCTAACGACGGCCAACGGTGAGAGAAAGCGCAAACGTCGATCAGCGCCGAATCCACAGATTTGCTCCTCGGACAGCCACGACGAGGCTCGTCGCGAGATTAATCATCAGAAGATTTGCAAAACACCGGTGAAGTGCCGACAGACGGGCGGTTCGACGAACTTTGGAATCGTTGGGAAACGTCCGACGACGAGTCCGACCAAGTCACAAGCGAGGCCTTCGGAGAAAGTAAGCAAGGATATGCAACTCGACTCGACGTCACAGCACGCAATGCTGACGGCAATGAAGAAACCGACGAGGCAGACCCGAAGCTCCAAGCGTAACGTGCCCAAAGTAAATTATATCGATGGCGATTCCGATTGGAATCCGTCCGGTGGTGTGGCGAAACGCAATAAACGCAAAAAGACGACACGATGATCCATCGTGTTGTTTCGCTACAGTGCGTCGTTCCTGTGAGTGGCCGAAGAGACCACTCGAACAAAAAAGGCATAAGCGGGAAATCGATGTACCTGACCGTTCACGTGGCTGTGGTATTTTAAATACTGAGGCGGTAAAACAAAAACACCCGAAAATATGTAAATAATATTCGTGAGGAGTTAAGGATTGTGTACATACTCATATTCATAGGAACTTGAGTACAACGTTCGTCGTAGGAAAGTTTTTATCGTAAACTTGAAGAATAGAGGGATATGCCCGAGTGGCATAAGAGTTTCATCTGCTCGAAGATCGTTGTAGCGACATTTTCACAAATTATGTATTCAAGAATTACACGAGCATGAGCTTCACTGAAGATATTGGAAGAAATCACAAAGAGAGAGGTGGCAAACCAGACGAGTTTCCGGTCGAAGAACTTGCGTCGATGAAGATAAATCCGTTTTCCGTCAACCATATAACGAGACACGAGTCTACGCACTTGGAATACTTTGCCGACGATTCGACTCGCGAATCGGCAAAATGCAATGATCAAATTTTTCTTGGGTGAGAAAGAAGAAGAAAACGAGAACGAAAACGCTTTATGAAGCCGTACAAAAAGTTTTTGATCTCAACGATCATGTAGATTTACTTGTAAAATAAACTCGATTGAACGCAAAAACCAAAATAACGAAATTTTAATAACAAAGGAAAATGATAGTAATGATGTAGCGTTTGTAATGTACCCGCGAACGTTAAATTTTCACGGGCAATTCTGAACTCGCCGTCGCTAGTCGGTCGATTTTTTCGTACAAGGTATGTTTCGCTCGCGTCGGGCATCGACGTTGTCTATACCATAATTTGTTGCATATATCCTATTTGTTCATACCACCGATTGATTCGTTACTTCTGTATTCATAATCTGACATAATTTTTATGATGTTATTCCAGTTTTTGGAAAGTAGTTCTCTCCCGGCTGCCGGCTGAGACGATGTCAGCGTGGATGCTGCCAATTAATCGTCTCGAGATACTCGAACAAGGCTTGGAACGCTGAATGAGATTCGTTTCCAAGGTAAAATACTCGCAATGCGCACAATCTCTTTACCGAGCAACCAGATGCAATAATTCATGCGCATTGCGGAAATACTTTATGAAATGATTGTCATATAACAAAAAACTTAACACTTTTTATCTGCAAAAGAATTCAATGGCAAATTGTCAAATCAAATCAATACGAAGAAAGCTCATTTTATGACTCAAAAGAAATTTATCTTCGACTGTAAATTAAAGTGTTGAAAATGAACATACAGATCGATAAATTAGCGTAGAGTACCTGTAGAAAATTGTAGGGATTCGAACAAGCTTCGTGGAAAATCTTTGGTTGGATTACTTTTTAGCCTTTCTTGGCAGCTAATTCGCGAGATGTAATTCAGATGAAATCGCGTTCTAATTCTGGCAACATACTTGTCGAACCTCATACTTAAAAAGAGTCGTTTTCGAGAACAGGGTTTCACCGCATTTGACACCAAAATTTAGGAAATGGATAACCATTTCGACCCCTTGCTGAATTATATTCAGAAACCTTTGCTTCCGTTATTATATTATACTCCGTTATAATTAACAAAAGAAGGTTGTCGTAAACACGCATCAACCATCGCGAAATAATATTTGTAACAGACGTTGAAAACATTGATTTCACTCAACATCAGTGACCAAAATTTATTACATAGAGAAAAAAATGGTTCAACCAATTTTTGGATGACCTTAATTTTTTTGTGAACGTATCAACTATTTATTCGATACGAATCCATGATTGAACATTTTGGAAGATTACTTGTCAAGCAGTTTTTCGGAATTCGTTGCAACGACTGTCAGGAAGCGTCGGGACTTTACCGCGCAGTCTATTTGGGGAAACGTACTTATCCAAAATTCGGATTTTCAGAATAAATCTTTCGTTGTTGATCCGTGGAAGGAAATTCTGGAAAAAAAATCTCACGTTCCCAGAACAATTAATTTATTTATTTCGTTTGAAAGACGTGAATTAACCCAAAGATTGTCGAGCAATTGATTTTTTTACTAAAATTGTTAATAACATTCCGGCATTGTTATTATGGAAAATGCATGTTCTCAGGGTCTCCAATACAGTTGATTGCTTCCCGATTTTCGTCTCATGGCGAATTTCCTCTGATGTCATTGTTGGCTGCGAATGTATGCTTCGGGAAATTGTGTTTTCTAGTTAATCGTCGCGTTCGTCACTCTAAATTGAATAACAATTTTTGCAGAGCCACAATGGACCGAGAGCCTGGCAATCCGCCAAATGCGGGCGGTACGTGCGCAGCTGCGTCAACGATACTTCAGATAATGGAGCCGAACATGCGAGAATACAACAATACCATTCACCGTGAATGATGATAATATATCATTTCGGAGAGTAACCGCTGTAACGCAGTCCGATAACCGATTCACTCAAAACGAGTTTTGATGTGAAAACATCGTTGTACCCGATGGGAAACAGATCCAAGCTCACAAAACCAGTAGTTACCACTTGTCGTTGGCGAATCAAAATGCAGGTAGAGTGCCTAGTCAATGATTTAACCGAAATACGTAATATTGTCCCACAATCCCTCTGTTAATACGTGAGAGCTATTCCACGCACGCTCGCTTTTTACGCGTTGACGGTAGAGCGAGACTTTTTTCATCGCTTCTACCGCTTGATGTCGCAGAAACGGATAATAAAGTGTATTCAATTTTATCAATGAAAATCAAACGGAAATAGCGCGACAATGCGAGAGCGCCGGCTCGAGAATTTAGATTACAGTCGATAATTTATAAATGCAAACTACAAGACTGAAGAAGAAATTCCCATTGAACGATATTTAGTTTAGAAAGAGAGAAAGACCTTAGTGGATAGGGCGAGGTGTGTTTAGTCATGTTCGTACGGTATATATTACATAATTTGAAAAAGAAAAACAATGCAACAAGACGATATTCCATTCGACGACACCAGGTCACCTTTTTTCCCTACCTATGTGTCTCAATTGCCCTCTCACATCCCGATACCTGATCTCCGACCTGTGATGCTTCATTACTCATGCGGACGACGTATACTAGAATCTAAGTAATTCCCATTGCCAAATATGATGAAAGTGATATAGTAGAAGAGAAATGTAAAAACAGAGAGAAACGTGTCATAAATTGTAATTCTGTTCCCAATTCCACGCCGATTGTAACAAAATGTATTGAAAACTGTTTACAACTGATTGTGAAATTCATCAATCGTTATTATCATTTTTTTTCTCTATTTATGTTTCCGAAATGCAAAGTCTGATATTAGTTTTAAGTGAGAGAAGAAGAAATTACGAATGCGCCGCGGATTACGTACGATGCATACGAATGGAAGCCGTTTGATTTTTATATATTTTCTTATTTTTTTAAATTAGCGTTTATTTCGAGTCGCATCAACTTTCTTAGGTAAGGCATATTTTTCTTACCGTGTAGAAGTGAATTTGGAAAATTTGGCTTTTTACTTTCCAGTTTAATCAAGCTCGCATAAACGCCGTGAGGTCATTCGTAAATTCGAGTAATAATAAGGGCAAAACGATTAAGTGGGGTATAAAATGAATTTGCTGGTCAGTACATATATTTTCCATCGTGTACAATTTAATTGTGACAATTCAGCCTTTTACTTTCCAGCTGAATCAACACCGAATAAAAGCTACACTTGTGAGATAAGGATGTGAATAACATTTTCACTCAAACAGGCATATTGTTGAGTAATTCCCTCTTGTGTAGGCAATATGAATTTTGAACTTTGAAATGAATCGGATTCACGTATCAATTAGAGTGAGAAATATTACTAAACATACAGTCATATTCACAAGTGGAAATCAATTAAATTCACTCAGCAATAGGGTGAGAAGTGTTTTTTAACATACAAGCTTGTTTTCAATTCAAAATGTTTTTATTCGTAGACCAGATGGAATTTCGACTTTGGCTTTTTACTCTCCGACTATAATTCTGGCCACCGTTTTGCAATAATTTTGTATCGGTCATTTGGAACAATCCTATAAAAAAAATCCCTACGATTTGTTTAAACTATCAAATTTGTGTACAAAGTCATAAGGACTCGAAAATTTGCAACAGTTGTTAATTAGCAATTTGAAACATTCATACCATGTTTTTTTTGTATAACTTTTTCTAACATCCACTGTTTTATGCATGGAGAAAAAACCTTGAAAAAGGGACGTTATCATCGTTCGAAAAAAAAGAATGAATTTTAACTAAGTGAAAATAAGGAACTTCGTCTACTTGGCACTATCGGCTTAAGAGTTGTCTTTTCATCTGACAACTTTTTACAACGATAATGATCACTCACGAAAGTGTACTTGGCTCAAGTTTTTTTGGTGTTGTTTGGGGGTACCTATCATTAACCAAACGTATATGAATATTAATCAAGGCAACAAATCGCGCACACCGGCATTCACGTGAAATGAGATTTCATATAATATCGTGAATTTCTACTTTTCTTCTCTCTGACTAATTTCACCCTCAATAAAAATTTGGTATAGATGAAAAAAAGCGATACATAAATCGAGGTGCGCAATATCTCGACGCATAGCTATAAGAATGTCATTGACCATACGGAATCAAAAATCGTCGTCTCCATCTGAAAAAGGATCTGAAAGAATAAAATGTAGATTGGCCTTTCATAAAGTGCCAAAGTATGTATCAATCCGAAATTCTCACTCACGGTGGACCACATTCGCGCGAGCGATTATATCCGAGACGGTAAAAGCGTTGTACACACACGGGCCCACCCGCTCGGTCCGAATTTCAACTTTCGACATCGAACGATCTCGCACGATTTTTTTTCGATCTAGATACGTCCCACACCCGTCGTCGTTGTCGTGCAGCAATACGAGGCGGAATATTAAATCGAATATTCATACACACACACATGGACATTACACAGAAGTCTAATTGGATCGCTTCTCGGCTTTCACAATTCCTACGTATTGTAATGATACAGAAAAAAAAAATCTTGTTATTTCGTGTCCCACGTGTACAGAAGCTTTTCGTCATCGTGAACGATAATTAGCTCCGACAGCGCTCGGTCTATCGCAATTCGGTTATTTCATCCACTGATTCTCTTACGAATTGCCCATTTTTTATCATGACAATTGTAACCACAGCATCTACTCCGATATGCAGTTGTTACTATGATTGATAGTCTTTCAAAGAATATATAAATTCAGCCATAGTATCAATTCGTGACTAACTTGAAAGAGGTAATTGTCGCCTTAATTTTTTGCCACTCTTGGCAAACGTATTCTGACGTTGTATGAAGAATCAAAGCACTTATTTCAAGTAAAAAAATGAATACAGTCCACTGAGAGAAAATAAAATTATAGAAATTGCCATGGCACTTGGTAATTTTTACCACGAACTATTTACCATTTTTACCATTTTTCATCTCCGAGTTTTGAACGAATACAGACAGTTTACTGAGAGAAAAAAAATGGTAAAAATCACCATGGCACTTGGTTATTTTTGCCATGAACTATTGACCATTTTTACCATTTTTTGTCGAGGTTTCAACGAATACAGACAGTCCACTGGAGGAAAAGGAAAATAGTTAAAGTGGTGAATGGTTAATGGTAAAAGTTATTATGGAACTTGGTGATATTTACTTTTCGTGCAATCTGCACAAAAGTATAAGATATGACAAGAATTTCCACCCCATTCTTCGCAATTTTTACCATATTTACAGTGAAAATTCAAGCAGTTTTCTCTAGATAATTGGCAATTTTCACCAGATTTTTCTACGCAGTTGCTTTCATATTGAATTGTTGGTATAATTCATAGTCATAGAAATTAATTATAGGGAGTCGTATCATAGATTCGTGTCCAGCTCACACAGAAGCCATTTTTCTGTCCCCGTTATTCGTTCCCCTTTTTCTCAATTTCCAGTGTGAAATTGTTTTACATATGTCAAAATTCAAACTACATTATTTTCAAGTTTCTTTCCTTCGATTTTTCTACGTAATGCTAGATCTGCCTCTGTGCAAAATTCGTACCACCTTGATCAACATTTCAAGCTAGTTTCATTTATATCATTTAGCAGTTTTACGCTAAATCAACCTTCAATCCACGTTTTCTGTAGGTCTTCGAACCTTTGATTACTCTTTTTTCACTCTGTGTATGATATACCTCTAAGATCAGAATCATTTTTCTTTTTCATGTATGTCCCTAATCGCAGGCTCTCTTTATCTTCATTTATTTTCGACGTCAACTATGATCAATGGTGATATCAAAAAAATACTAAAGTCATCTCGTTAATTTGGCCGAAGCGTACAGAAGCTTTTCTTCTTTAGATACGATAATTAGTTCGGAGCTGTGCCCGGTAGCCTTGCGTCTGTGGCAATTGCCGACGACCCTGGGACATGGTTGTGGGTCCCCTTTGGATCCGGATCCCTTGACCCCCGCGCGATCTTCGATACAAATTCTAACGTCACGATTCACGTTCTCGAGCGAGATAAAAAAAATCGAATAAAAAAATAACAGAGCAGAAAATCACGAGTTAATCGAATCGTGTTTCACGGCTTGATT
>JABFVB010015538.1:0-12638 GCA_018812205.1 Adelognathus sp. PSUC_FEM 10030001 | reverse complement strand
TTCAGGCGAGAAGAATTCGTTTATCGTTTATATAATTATTGATTTTAAAAAACTTCGTATTAACATCGTACTGGTTATGTGAAAAAATCCGCCGGTCGGAATTTACAAAATTGTACAAGACACTCTTAGAACAATTTCACATCTTGGGATTTGAGGTTTTTACTTGGAATATTTGTTAACCGGCATTGGCGCTATCTTCACATAATTAAAAAAAAAATACGGAACTCATTCAAGTCTCGTCGCATGATATCGCCGAACCCTTGATAAAAAAAGTCTAATCACGTTATACTCACAAAGTAACTTAACGCAAAGGTAGACGCTTTGTCAACTCCAATGAATCTAGCAGAAGACATAGAACGTGTATGACCATCGAAGGTCCGCTAAATTTAAATTTCGATAACGAAGAATCTTAAAATACTATATCAAGACTAGTCATATTAAACTTGCAGACTCCAATGGCTGGGAATTTAAATCATAGCGATAGAAAGAAAATAAAAATTTGCGATTCTTTTCCCGTCGATTTTTTTTTAAAGTATTGCAACCATTATAATAGTGGTACTGGTTGATAATGTCGTTTTTGGCTTATGAATAAATTGCCAAGCGCCAATTTCTCTGCTATTATTTGACGACTTTGGCTAGTTGTATCGAATAGAATAAACTTGAGTCACAATATGAATAGAGGTCAAAAATTTAGAAAATATAAGTAAACATCAACGAACGGAGCTTTGTGTGATCCCGATCTCGTCATAAACATCTACGGCGTCAAAGAACTGAGACGCTTCTTCTCGATGAGCTTTCGGAGACTCTGAACCGAGATAGAGGATACCAGTTGTAGCTGGTAAAAGGTAAAAAATGCTCCAAAATAACGACTCGTGGCTTGTGTGTAGAGATAAAACCGTATCGTGTACCAAACGCCGGTCGATGTAGAAAAACCGAATCTCGCATCATACGCTGGACGAACGCGCTGTCTTACCGCCGTCTCGATCGCCGGCTCCGGACAGCCACTTGCCCACCGCAGTCCGAATCTTTGTTAGATCACACGGATGCACGTCGAGCACGATTTCTATAATAAACCGTTAATTAAATTAATTACTACAATAATATATTGAATGATCACGCAGATGAGTTGGGAATTCAAATGTCTTTCATTACGTGAATCGTACTAAAAACTACCTTGCATGCAGGCAAACGCATGAGTTGCGCTGTAGTCCCTCTTGCCCGCTCCTTTAACTTTGCGTCCTGCTCCACTAAACTGCAGTTGAACCTCTTTCGTAATGTAAACTTTAAGAATTTTCGCAATGGCTTCTTTCACATTGCGACTGCCATTTTGTATGAGTAGCATCCACTTTTTCTGGAAAAGGAAAAAAAAAATCTCTCTTAGGATCGTGAAACAGCGGCTTCATATAAGGATACTGATAATTTCCTACCAATGCCTTGCGACATTCCGTATCCGCGAGTTTGACCTCCATCGCATCAAATTCTTCCAGTGTGCGGCACTGTATTTCTTCGACGCCAAGCGTTTGCTTACAGTTCGATATAGTCTCGCCTACCGACTGCAAACTCGCAGACGGTACGACCGTCTGGAGCAAATTCTTAAATTGACTGCGGACTTCAAACAGCACGTTCTGTTCAACGCGGCTCATTTTCTTACGAAGTCTCTCCTCCATCGCGTCCATCATTGGTTTGACCGAGTTGTCTTGGCCGAGAGGATTCAGACCTGTAACTTATATGATTATCATGGGAGACGGATAAGTATGGCGGGCGCAACGTGATTTACGTTTGAAATAAAATGGAAAGCTTCCGAGTGGCGATAAAAAAGAAGCGTGCCCTGGATGAATCCATGTAATCGAAAGTTACCTATAGTAGTAATTTTACCATTTGATGTTTCGTCATTACGACGATTTGCATTTACGCTTTGCACGCACGGGGGCAATGCTTCCTCGTCTGATGCGTTCACGGATTCCGTAGAGCCAGTGTGAGAAAAATTATCGCCGTGGGTCTCGACGACCTTTCCATCGTTCGTCCTATGTAGAAGGAAGCTCGTTTGGCCGGGCTGTTCCCGACGACCTGTAAATCCAATCAAATTTTCATTGACCTGATGATATGGACATTTATGGAAATTATAGTTTAAGTCATGGTTATAAATGAATCAAGTGTAGACAGTCGACTTTTTTGCTAAGTGGGGTGTCGTGGCAAATTATTGCTGAGAAGAATTTGATGAGAGGATCAATAAAATGCAGGCGGTAACAAAGAAGTGAACGTTGAATTACTGAACGCGCAGACTTCGTGCTAATTAATTGGGTTATTGGAGTAAAAATTTCATATTATCAATGTGTTCTGCGCTTGTGTGTGTAAGCTATACTTGCAACGCACCCATGAAACTCGCAGCATGGGCCGGATCTTCTCCGTCACACAATCGTTCAAGACGTCGGACACCTTGATCGTAATTCGCTGAAACAGAATGTCGAAATATGAAAAAAATATTTCAAAAATCTGCATTGGTTACAAGAATATCATGAACAACATTTCTTCACCTGCTTCAGATAGGATTTGAACTTTGTGTTTAGCCCATGTCTTGTGTGGCTTCTTTCCGGCCTTCACGTAGTCTTCCGCGAATTGCATGTTTCCACCTGTCGGCCAGAAGCAATACCATCTTCTCTTTTCGATCAAAAGCCAAGATCGGAGTGCAAGTTCAATCGACTTGCTACCATGGTCGTTAAACTCGACGACAACGTGAGTTGTTGTATCAGCTATGGCACTGCAATATTCACAGAAAAATATGAATACAGACCCATATCATATATATAATCATATACATAAGAAAGATCGAGATGAAACAAGTTGTTTACGAATTACTAATTCATAACATAAAAAAAAATCAAGTACTAACCGCAACTCCCTTGCAGTTCCTCGAGAGTCAGACGATTTTTTCTCACCATCTGCCATCTCTGCTATTCTTGAAGATCTTCACTTCTAAAAATCATAATAACAATCAGAATTGTGAAAAAAATGATAACATCTATGAGGTTAATTGACCTTCGAAAAAAAACATGACTCACAAATTGATCGATAAAGACGGAAAATCGAATCCATTACGGATAAATGCATAAGGATATAAATGTACATATCAAATTATTAATACAAGAATTGCTAGATAAATGGTACTGTGATCAGTTCGTAACTATATTTGGACCAAACTTTTCAGCGGTTCAATGAATACCAGTATTAGCCATCTCGTCAAGGGTACAATTTTACATAACAAGGGAGAAGATTCGATTAACGATAATCCTTCAAGATCATTGAAGGGCTGTGGAAGTGCCATGCTGTGATGTAATGGAGATAGAACTTTTACACACTCTACATTTTTTAGTTTATAGGAATATTTCAAGCAACGATATCCAGAAACAACGAAATTGATGAACCTAATATGGATAGTTGACTAAGAACAATGAGAAATCAGGATACCCGCTCGACAGTTTAGATAGAATAATATTCGTACGTTGGGGAGAGGAGTGAATATTCAATAGAAAACATTTCTATTAGTTTGTCAATGGAAGTGACGGAATAGGGCATTGAAGACCTCGACAGCACACAAAATATTCTGAATTCCCCCCTAACTGGGAGAGTGACCAAATACACAGTAGAAAAAGAAATTTACACGTTCATTCATGTGTTGCATGCACATTACCCACATAAATGTTCAACAGGGAAGTTGGTTTGAAAGAATAGACGTTATCATTCATGCATCGGTGTTTTGAATTCAACGTACACGAATAAATGGAGATTAAAACTCGATATGTCAAATAGGACTTGACTGGTTGAATATTCTGATAGACTGATGTCACCTCCCATTTATTGAAATCCATTTTGCCGATGTGAGTGTAAAAACCAGCCGGCTTCTACACCCGCGGTGCCTTCTGTATCCTACTTGCAATATCCCTTTCGACTAGAATTCGGTAGTTTCTTTTCGTAGCTTTATCTTTCGACACTAAACAGTAAATTTCTTCTTTTTCATTCTGATTTACATTGGATTTTATTTTTCAGATATAACAGAATATGATTATTCGCGATGGGTAGCTATACAGCATAGACGTATGGTTAATATCAGAATTCGACGTTGCCGAAAAATAGTGAATGGAAATTAATATTGAGTAAACGAATTTTCCATACATTAAACCGATAGATTGTATCCAAGAAACTCAGTGCAGTGATTATTTATTGTTACCTCTCATTATGGGTGGAATGAAGTTTTTACACCGGTTTATGAATTGGAACATTTTAATATACATATAATTATTTCGTTTCCTTCAATGCGATTATTTATTTTTGTGAAAAGCGGCGATCTTAATAATCAATGACTGCTTCTGAATTCAGTTTCGCCGCTGGGAAATTTTCAAAATGAGATAATATTCTGAAGTTTGCAGCAATGTATAACGGCACTGAATAATGGTTCAACATGTATTTGCATGACGGGATGATTGACGACTATGAAAGTCTCCGTGAAAGAAGACTATTAACGATAGCGAAGTTCAATTGAATTATCACAATAAGGACTCTGCTAGAAACTGGAATATTACTGATGAAAAGTGTATCGAATGAAATTAAACAGAAAAATGATTGTTAGCTGTCTCCATTTTCAAGGCGATTGCAAGATTTGGAATAGTTTTTTTTCTGTACCCTAGAGATGATAAACTGAGAAATTACTCGAATGTGATCAATGTACCTTCGCTGTAGCTTATGAATACTTACGAATCGGGGAACAGGAAAATTTTATGCGATAAGAAACAATCAATTGAGTGGAATAGTCTTTTAGATCCATATCTTTGAAATGTAAAATAGTCCATATCTTTTAAATGAAAAAAAAATCAAAATCCTTGGAATGTGAAAAATGTATAACCGCAGCCGAGGCGAATAGCAAGAAGTAGAAGTGGCAAAATGAACAATTTTTTAGCTCTACTTGATTGGGAAACTTTCTCTGCTCATAATACAATCACAGTCAAAGATATTTTCGGGAGAACTATAAAAAAACAAGTGAGTTGAATAATTTTGTTACATTAAGGATGCAAGGAAGGCTTGATGAAGGTAAAATATCCTCAGAGGAACAGCTGCACCTGTTCCAGTTATAATCCTATTGCATTCGAAGACATTTTTGAGACGTAGCGAAGAGATTACTGCGCAGAGGTTGGAAAATTCATATTGAGTGGTAGGACTGCGAACAAGGATAGCATCGAGGGGAACAATAACAAAAACAGATGTGTAGAATACATTTTTCACATTAAGAAGGCTACGCTTGGAGAAAGTAGGATATCCTCACTGAAACAGCTGCACCTGTTCCACTCATAACCTATCGCAGTCGAAGATATTTTTGAAGCGAAGGGATGACTGCGCAGTCTGAGAGATTCATAGCAAGCAGTAGGACTGCGAACAAAGATAGCATCGAGGGGAACTACGAAGAACAGATGAGTTGAATAAATTTCTCCCATTCAGGACACTACGCTTGAAGAAGGTGGAACACTCTCAGCAGAACAGCTTGTGAATAGCTGCGACTTCGAAATTATAAAATTGTGAATAAATAAAAAAAAAAATTATTCAAGTGGTCGTTCTTTTAATTATTAGTCATTAGCTGGTTAATGATTCGATGGCCCGTAATTTTGTCTTGTGTATAGATACCGATTGCGCGACAGAATAATTTTTGTCGAAGTTGGGCAACGAAATTTGTTGGTTAGGACTCGTACTTGCGTAATCGGACCAATGGAGCAATTCTTATAGAATCGGGTTTGCGATAACTTCACGAGCAATATGAACGAAGGGAGAATCTTTTTATTTCTTGTTGAACAAAACAGCTCGATAGATTACCTTCCAGGCCTCGAAAATAAACGCTGCAGAGAATGATGCAACCTGATCCCGCCGAAACACGTCCGTTAGCTATAGCTTCCTAATTTGTAGAGACGCCGGCCGGCATTGACGCGTGTTCTGCCCTCTATATCCAACCGACAATTTCTGCTTCAACAAGATTTCAATCACTTTTTTTCCTACGTATCATTTTCACATCACACAGCATATAAATGATTTTCTCATTCGTATTTACATTCGATTTTTTTTCCACGCAAATACTATGATCGATAATCCAATAAAATGTATGTAAATACTGACGTACAATTGTTACAAATAATTATTTTTGACAAAAGTTCAATGGAAATTATGCTGAGTATACGAGTTCTCAATACATAAAACCGATAAATCATATTCAATAGACAAATATGATCGAAAATCAATCCCTTTTATAGAATTAAGCTTCTTGGACTCTCTCAACACGCTGATTAATTATTTTCGATCCAGTTTAGTGAAAAAAAACTCTCATCTGATCACGCATACACACCATAATTCGGCATTACGCGCAATGTAATTTTTTTGTTACATTTGAAATATTAGTGTCAATGAAATGTACCAACGTACTGAAGTATGGTTGACATTGATATGAAACTGATGTGCCGCAAAGCACAGGTCAATGAAATTGATACAAAGAATCAGTTTATCCAATTTCCATTGGGTAAAACCGATAGATCATAGTCAAGATACAAAGACGAACGATCAAGCATAGCATTGCGAGGCTGTGAAGAACAGATGAGTTGGATTGATTTTCTTAGTGAAGAGGTAGATTGATTATTCACCTTCAAATATCCTGAGCAAAACTGATCATCGAAGGACATTGCACACAAAAAAAATGTGATACCTGTATGTCAAACTTTTTCCTAAGATCTTTCATCTAGTAAAGAGGGAATCAACTGACTAGTGTGTTTATCACGATTAATCTACCCCCATTGGCGCTGGCGAATAATCGCCAATTCAAAATTATCAAATTGTGAATGAAATGAAAACAAATCATCTTTCAAGTACATTTTTTTTCATGATTAGTCAATAGCTCGTCGATCGTTTGATGGCTCCGAATTTTGTCTTTTTGTGTACAAAAAACGATTGCGCTATTGATTTATATTGATCGAAGTTGCACAAGCGAATTTGTGCATGAAAGAATCATATGACACCTGTACTTCAAACTCTATCGAAAGATCTTAAATTACTTCGTCTTCTAGTGAAAAGAAAATTAACTGACGTGTCCGATTCTCACGATCAATCTACCCCCGCTGTAGCTTGGGACTGATTTCTCATTCAAAATTACAAGAATTCAAGCAAATTGCAAATGGGAAAAAATTCAAGAGGTGTGTTTTTGTATATTTCAGTAGCCGGTCGGTCAGTAACCAATTAATGATTATAATTGCCCGGAATTTTGTCTCAATGTACAGTTGTATATAGATGAGAATTGCACTGCATGAATTTATTTGTCGAACTGTGCAACAGAATTCGATGGGTAGGACTTGTAATGGAGTTATCGCACTAACGACGCAATTTTCATAGGATCGAGGAAATGACAAACAGCAAGTGAATTCTGTGACACCAAGGCTTTTTCTCTACAATAAATGAAAGAATCGCATCTCATAAGTACAAATAACATCCTTTATTTATAGCCGTAATAACAGAATCTTTCATTGCGGTCTGCACACCAAAACATATCGATAAAATCTCAAAAATCGAAGATATAGAGTTCCAATTTTGTAAGATTTCCCGATATTCGAGCTGAATAATAAAAACTGTACACTTTCAACAAGAATATTTAGATGCGGTCGTTAAACCCAATGCATCGCACCTCTACGAATATCGCAGTTGACCGTGTCATCATTGCCGATGTAGCAGTGCAACAGCGTACGATGAATCGCCGATATCAAGTTTGATTACTTTTTTTGTAATTATTGATAATGGATATTCTTTCTCCCTCCTTGAGATGCGTCCCAAACTCTTTATACCAATATCCATAGCTGAACACGGTTTCTTGAATACATCCTCTTGTAACGTTTCGATCGCACGCCCACGGAATGATAAGCCCTTGCATGCTGATGGCATTTCAGCGTTGTTCCAGTTTTCAGGCACGTTAATTTTTTCGACACGCACTATTTTGTTGTTGTCCGTCGTGACAATATTATCAGGTTCAGCTGTGCTGATGAAGATATTCTTGACTCTTATCCTTGTGATTGTTGTGCTGTCGTTTGTTTCTTTGCAGCTGTAGTTGGAGAATGCTGGTATGGTTTGAATTCCGTTGTTCTCAACTGATCCTACTTCGGATAATCGGCGGACTATCTGTGCCAACGGTGCATGAGGAGTTCGTACGAGCTTTTTCAGCTTTCCCAAGTAATTCCCAAAAGGAAATGACGAAAACGATGACAATGGCATTTTCAAATTTCTGACATCGTCCGCAACGTGGATGAGATTGTGCATATTTATCGTCTGGCAGCAATTACCGTAATACTTTGGCATTGCAACAAAAAACTCGCGCAAGTAGGCTTTCGCTTCTTCTGCTCGTTCAACTGCAATTTCGTAGTCACAGAGTATCCTACATGCAGCTACCAGAAGCAAAAAGTGTCGGTATATTTTTTTCGGTAGAAATGCCTTCATTATGAGACCGCCAGCGTATAGCAGAAAGAATCGAGTTTGAGTCGCTTTCCAGTGAGGTAGGTCACTCAAATCGTATGTCTTACGTTGGAATTCTTCAGTGACACTCGGAGTAACAGCATGATCGAGCACGTTTTGTAAGTCTTCTCGTGAGCCTGGTGCCAAAGTGGTCGGATCTTGTTTATTTCCGTTTATCCACGTTTTCAAAAGCGTTTTCATTGCTCCAACGCACAACAAATGCATATAATCGAGTGTTACCTGATTAACTGGATCGAACCCAGGAATATCAATCAGAGGCGAAGTCTTATTTTTGTGATGATGTTCTTGTTGACTTTTGGCTCGGAACGACTCGCTTGTTCGTAGGGGACAATCGATTTCAGGGAACACCCGCGTGTTAGTTTCTCTTGTTTCGCCTTTCACCTCACACCGTTCACACGAAAAGAAACCGGTATGCCCCTTCGTGCACTTTAGAAAACTTCTCGCTGGCGTATCGCATACAAACGCAACGATTTCGAAGTTGTAATGCTTCTCTTTGATGGTAATTCCGGTGTTCATAAGAACACTAGCTTCCTCAACAAAGTCTTGCAAGAAGTCATCGGCTCGTTTCGGCTTCGTTACGCCGCAAAAGGCTCCTACCATGATTGGGTCGCTATGATATCCGGGCGCGATGACGTGTATCAATATCGGCCACAAGGTAATCGATGAATCATTGTAAAGTGGAGTCCCATCCACATTCACTAAAATTCTGATAATACTCTCTTTAAATTTGTCTGGCAAAATTATTTTTTCCAACTGCTTCTGTATACCGATATACACGTACTCGCCAGCTGCCTTCTTGTTACCAGTCATTGAACGAATTGCATAGTCTTTGCCACGTCTGGCAGTGCCCAGAAGAGTTTCAGCTGTTTTGGGCAGTTCCGTGTACCCTTCTCCCCTCAAAATATTGAGAAGTTCGGTAACACAAGAGTTTGTCACATGCGCTACATTTCTAATCGTCCATTCTCGTAATTTTACGGTTAAACTGGGAGTTTCGTTTTCGAGACCACATTCCATTAAAGCTGCACCCGACCTGGACGAATTTTTCGAAGCCGTTTCAGAATCCGATCCACTTATCTGTACTGAATCGATTTCAGCTACAGATTCTGAATTTAGCGAATTATCTTTCGGAAATGTTACGGTATACGAACTGGCGTCAGAGAAACTCGAATGCTCCATAATTGGTGGGTCGATGATCATTGCGTCTTCATCGTTGTCGTCAGTTATTTCCGAGTCGGATGCTGCAGCGCTCACAGCCGATTCATCTTCTAGTGCTTTCCGTAGAGCACGGTATCTCCGTGTGCGTAGAGCCGACATTCTTCAACAATATCGTCTCTAGTTCCGAAGCTAGACACAGTGATGGATTCTTGAAGTAGGCAAATGAACTGAAACAATGGAGGGGAATCATTACTGAAGGTTTTTTTTCTCGGGATTTTACAAATTAGTTAAAACATCCATGAGTTTTTCGTCGATGAAAATTTTTTTCACAGTGATTTTTCTCGAGGTTTCAGACCATTTCGTGTGTTTTGGCACGGAAATCTCGAAAAAAATATTTGTTTACGAGAACAAAGCTTCGTCTATGAGGAAGCAAAACTGAAAAAAGAGTTCAACGAGCCATAGCTGTATTACATCGCTCATTAACATTATGAAGTGACAAACTCGATGCCATCATTTCACAACGACAATCACGACCACGAGGATGATACAATCTTTTTGTGGGGACTATCGAGGGAGAGAGGGGCAAAAATTTACATCCGCGAATTTTACCCAAATGGGAGGAAATTCAAGAAATCGAATAGTAAAGAATCGAGGGAAATTTGTCAATTGTGAAAGGGCAATCCTCGAAAGCAATTTTTGACAGTAATATTCGCGAATATGAGGCCGAGAAAAATCATTTGACTTGGCGGGGCGAGAGGGGAAATATCTGCAATCGAGAGATTGATGGGACAACAAAAATTCGCCAAAGAGAATAAAGAGGAAAAATCACTCGAAAATCATCGGGGAAAAAAATGGGACATATTCGGGAAAGAGCTTCGCTTAAAATTCATGGAACACTTATCACTAATATTTACACGAAAAATCTGTAACCGCACACCCGCGTGCACCTGTTACGCCGACCGACACGAGCCAATACAGCTAAACGCAGGGCACGTGGCGAACGAAAAATGCTATCCGCGAAAAACGTGGTAAATCCCTAATTATGGCTGAAAGTCACACTGAAGCGGGACAGGAGGAAAGAGGAAAATTAACTGATCACACTCACTCGGAAAAATTCACGAATCGGAGTCATTCAAATCGTCGAATTACAATTTAAAAATCTTCACATACTCTTCCTTATTCTTCTTCTTCGACGGCAGTGGACGTTGGCGAGAGAGAGAGAATCAGCGCGTCGGCTTTTGCGGGGCGAGAGAGGCAGCGTATAACGCGAGGCATCGAAGGGCGGTAGACTTATTCCCGTGTTGCGAGCACGGCAGGACTCTTTCGGCAACCGCGACTCGTATGTATGTGTGTGGCGTCATGCATGGGAGCCATGGGGGACAGCGGCATGCTGGTGTGTGTCGAGCGTACGGCAGCGAGGCATAGCATCGTCTCTGTTTGTCTCCCGTAAGACCATGCCCGCACTTCCCGCGGCGCCCACGCGTTCTCTCTCACTCGTACGACATTGTTGCCGTGGTGAGTCCTCGAGCAGGCCGAGAGCACCGTATATACTCGAGGGAATGGGGGAAAACCTAGCTAAATATCGTATCTTCGCCAAATATACGCTAGCTGGATAACGCCTGTGGCGCCAATTTTGCGGCGACTTTCGACCCTAACGGGAAATCAGCTGTTCCGTCCGGCGGGGTTTTCGTTTGTAGCAGACGGCGAGTCGTACATAGGGTTAGATACGTTAAAAACATGAGTGATACTTCCTACTTTATTTTTCGTTCAGAAAGGGTTTGTTGTGTTGCTAGGTGCAATAACAGTTACGCAAAAAATCCGACGCTTCACTTTTATCGATCGAAGCTGTCAGGCAAACGTAAGTTTCCATAAATTACCCAAAAAACGATGCATCAAACGCCGAGGAATTGAATGAATGAATGAAAAATTACTTAAAGTTAAACCATTTTTCCAACATGAAATGCGTTAAGTTTATTTATTTTTTGCTGTGCCAATGCGCTATACGAATATAATATTTACCTCAATCTATATCTCATAGGGTGGACTGGTTACCTTCGTTTCTGGCAATACTTCGTCCGAAATGTGTTTGCTCCTGCGAATAAAATGAACAACACTTACCTTTCGATGCCGATTTTCGTCGAAGTAAGCCATGGCGAAGTATTAATCAAAACGTTTCCAGTTCTTTCGAGCTGTCGCGCGCAAGAATTGTCGGGCGGGTGGGGGGCATGAACAGCTGACTCCCTGCTGGAGCGCCGGATCACCGCGTGACGCGCTAGCAACGCCAGATATCCCTCTAGCGTATATTGTTGGCGGTAAGTGAAAACGCGAGGTATTTGGTGAACAGGGCTCCAGCCGTGAAATCGATTGAGCCCGTTACGAATCAATGGTCACAATGTTAATAACACGAACGAATAATTATCCAGATACTTTCTACCGATTAACAGAACGGCCGTTTGCATACTTACTTGTTTCACAGGGAATGAAGTAATACGTCGACTTCGATTGTAAAACGAACACTATTTGTGTTGGAAATATGTTTGGTGATTGCGTAGAGGGCGCAGAATTTTTGTTCACACTTTGTAACTCACTGACCACACAGACAATAAACTTTGCTGTAACCAAAATTCGAAACACGAAATTGTAAACATAAAACGACGACTGTACATACTTTTGCACAACAAAGACGTTAATCGCGAACTGATACTTACGACATGAGATAGAGTCGAAAGGCACAGCTTTCTTCAACTTCGGGATCCATTCGAGTTTTTGTTTAATTTTCAGGTCAGGTATCGCGTCGTGACACCAAACCGCGAGCTTGGTTAACTTTTGTGGATCGCAAAAAAATGGAATTGAAAAGGTGAACAACTCTGTAAGAACCACATGTAAATAACAAATTCAATTATTATTGCGCATTATTTTTTTCTTTAATGTGTTCTTTGAGA
>JABFVB010014428.1:0-12639 GCA_018812205.1 Adelognathus sp. PSUC_FEM 10030001 | reverse complement strand
TGTTCATGAGCTGTGTTTTTTTCCTTCTTAAACGTAATAAGATTAAAATCAATGGAAGTGAATGTTTCCAGTATTGAACTCATGGTCTGAATAAAATTTCGATTCCTATCCAACAATTCCAAATTGTCAATTCAAATATCGCGAAATAGGTCAAGGCGCCTATATCATACGGCACTGGCTCCACTCGTGTGATTGGCCCGCGGCTATGCAGGGGCGGGTCTAAGAGAACCTTGATTATAACTCCGACTGTATAATGGTGAGTGTGTAATGGTATTATATTCGAGTTCAAAGTCGTCATTTGGAGCTCTCAACGGTGTTTAGCTACACTTATTCGTATATTTCAAGATGTGTTTCATCATTATTCTGGAAACTTATCCATATATTTAAATCTCGATGTGAAACATGATGGGCACGTTCCGCCGTAAGAACACTGCACACAACCCAGTGTTTTGATTATTATTCGATACAAAAAAATAAAAAAGAGATTTTCATCGTGTGAATTCGATACTTTCCCATCGTCTCACTGTCCAGATAAATTCCTTCACCATCTCTTCACGGCCCTTACGAGTCCGGATCATGTGTGCGTGCGATGAGAATCCGATCGTTCGAAATCTCAACGACGATCGAGTGATGGGCCCCACACACCCTCGCGAAAGATTTCATCGAGGTTGTATCCACGTACACGTCGTCGATTCGCCACACCTCTGCTCTTTCATTTTCGCTTCTTTCCTTCCTTTCTTTTTTTACTTCTTTCTCACCCCACCGTTTCGGTGGCTCACCTTCGCCCTCGGAGGGAATTTCACCATCCAGCGTCGGTATAGGGGTGAAAGTCATGATGCGAGAGCGTGACGAGGGCTCCGCTGATACCCGGAGAGAGAAAAACCCAAAAGAGCGACGACGATGAAAACGAAACGAAGGAGCCGAGAGATGAGTGTAACTTTGTCTCCCTTGCTCTTTTGGGTGCTCAAATTCCATCGTGATCCTCGTCCTCGCGGCACAATCTCGGCACGGGTAATCGTACGTCTCATCGTCGCACGCCTTTATCGCATTGTTCTAGCCTCGCGCGATTTGTGGCTCTTTTCTCATACAAACCCATCCTCGGCACCTCTCCGTGTACCTTCGGCGAAATCTTCCCGCCAAGTTTACGAAATTAATCTCTGAGAGTATAAAACGTGGATTTTATCCACGAATTGACGATCATTTTCCATTCCCCGATCGTAATCTGCGTTGAGCTTGATGTTAACGGTTTAGAAGTCTTTGCGAGGGATTTTTTGCTCGAGAGGTAGTAAAAGGTTGAGACAAAAGAAAAAGGTTGTATAATCCAATGAAAAAATTGTTCATATGTGAAGCAACGATCATTCACTCGGAACTGCTGTGGGTTTTTCCTTGAGAAACATTTTCGGCACAGACGCCATTTTCTCGTCACTCTCAGGGATGCTTTCAGTCTGAAAGAGTTCGTTTCATTCCCGCTGTTCGGAATAGTTGATCTCCAACTGACAGCTATCAAACGGCAAGAGAGAAAGTCTCGATCTCGGAAATTTTGTCGCAACGATATCGAGGCGAGGTCGAATTCGGACTTTCGATCCGAGTAAACGAGTATTCTTGAGTGCATTCATCATATTGATCCCAAATGACGGCTTGGCTTGTCAAAAGCAAGTCGTAGCTTTCGACACAGCGATATCCTCGTATGGCCTCTCTTGACGCATCACTATAAATCATCTGTTCCAACCACGTCTTAATTTTCCCAACTCATAATTTTTTCAGTGCAGCATATAATCGATTCATCGCGTTGCGGCATTCGCGGGTGGTCGCCCACAGCGTCTAGATGTCCCATGAAAATTATGATACTCGCCATGCAGAGACGCAAAAAAGTCGCGGAGTAATTATTGCACACGTCCGCGTATACGGCGAACCGGAGACAGTTCGTGTGTCGCTGGCATATAATTGTTTTAACGTTTTAATAACTACGCTCGCGTGCTAGCCAGCGCGATCTTTCCAAGCATAATAAAAGACCACGCGGGGGTACGTGTTGGCCCCCCATTCACGGAGGGGTAATTCCCCGGCTCCCAACTACGGAGTGTGCGGTCATACTATGCGGCAATGGGCATACGGGATAACCTCTCTTTCTCTTTCTCACGTGAATTTTTCGTCGTAAAGTGGCACCGGCGTGACCGGGCACACCGCGACTATCTCCGTTGACACCGTGCCGAGATGCGATCTTAATTATTCCGCCATGACACAATCAGCATCACCACCAGCGTTGGCGTTCGGGCATAGCGGTGGTGGTCGGTGTACTCTCTGCAACACGCCAGCAAACCAGCAGAACAGTGGCCTCGTCGCCGTGCTCGAGGTCTCAAGGGCCCGACACGAGAACACTCCTCGCTTGCCTTCGTTTCGTCCTACCGACGACTAATTGATTCATTAACGTGCCACCAAGAACGACCCGAACTGTAGAAGAAATCCGGATTCGCGACGCGTATCTCACAACTATATTCACTATCACGTTCCCTCCAATTCTTTTTTTACGAATTTCAATAACACGACTGGATACCGAAAAAATCCGTATATTTTTAAGTAAAATTATGATTGCTAGAGAGGAAAGCCTACTGTGATTTTTGTAAAGAGTTCACCTAAATTTGTCAAAGAATAAATCACTTTGGTCATCCTATTGAAATTGTTCTGACTGTTGTATTTTTTTTCGTGCTATCATTTTCAAATGCCTGAAATAACTGAAATACTCGCTATATCCCGTACACTTTAAAATACGATACAATTCAATACGTAAAACATTTTCTGTTTCCGTGCTGATGGTGTCATCCTCTGAGTTATAAAAAAGATAAAACATTACAATCGAAAACAAAACAATGAATTCGTGATTGTTATCAGTTTGTATTCAGAAAGTAACGGTAACTTCGTTACTCGTTACATGAATTTTGTGACGAACCTTACATTTCGTTACACGATTTGAAAAGACACGACGTTACCGACCCTTATTTGAAAAAAGGACTTGATTCAGTAACGACGTTCCTTGTGACGCGTTACTTCCGAACCCTGTGACATGTGCACCTTTCCTCCATGATCTGACACAAATGATATGGTCTTTTAACGTTATGTGATTTCTAGTGAAAAATACGTGATTACTCACCATTCAATTTTTTTTTCAGGAGGAGAGCGAGCTCTCGAGCAAGCGGTGGGCCAGTGCGCCCCGCCGCTCGGACAGCCCCTGTGTCCTGGGGGCTCCAACGTCAAGGGAGGTGAGTACAGTCCAACATCATTCATTGCTTATAGAATCGATGATCTATACCGATCTTGGACGGCTCACCATGAATGGTATCGTTCTATCGTTAATCATTCTCAAAAGTCCTACAAAACCATGGCCCACCAAATCATATAGCTTCTACTTTGCACCCACTAGAGCATCCTGATGTTATGAGCGTACTCATTGCCTCTCGCCTCTCACGTTGCCGATTGTGGAACTCCGGGACGAGCTCTTTACTTTCCGTAAAGAAAAAATTAGTCTGAAAAATCTCAAGTTCAAAATTCTGACTGATTCCACTATGTCGGAATCTCGGAATGTATTAAAAAAATGTTTCTCAAACGTTGTTCCGTTCCAGATCATTCCGAAAATGCTACTGACCTGTTGACTCTTAAAACCCAAACTGTTCGATACCGGTATTATTTCTCCTGTAACTAGGGTAGAATCCCGACAAAATCTCGGGCTTAGTACGTGGTTGGAACATTGCCTTGGGTGTGCGTACTTGCTGTACGCGGTGCGTCACACAGCGTGGCAACTATATATATACGAGGAAGTGGCGAGCCCGTGTCTCCATTTGTTTACACCGTGCTCGGGGCTGAGCACCGTACGAGTGCAGCGAAAAGTGCATCGCGATACAGGCTGCGAGTAGCGCGCATATAGAGAGGTGCAGCGGAGTAGATGCCGCTGTACGGTGCGAGAATTATCGCCCGGGATGGAAACTCGCTCGTTCGCTTCCCCTCTGTGTCGTTGGGAGTACGTGACGGCACCCGAATCGTAAAGCCTGATGCTCAGCTACGGTCCACGTTTGGCTGCTAATGGGCGTTAGAGTGTCTCGAGGAAAGAGACTTCGCAAGAACGGGAAAGACGGCGTGTCGGCACGCCGACAGTAGCAGCCTGTACACAAGTTAGCGGCAGAACAGTGAGGAAAGGAACTGGCGAGGAAAGAGACTACGGCGATTAGCTCGCGACACTTCGCATCCCGAGGTGTCGATATTGTAACGTGTTGGATCGTGCGAAGAATGGCGAATATCCGTTTATTCTCCCTTAATCGCTGAACGCGACGGAGAAGCGAGAATTCCAGTAAACGATTTTATAAGTGCATACTCGTCGAAACGGACAAATTTGGTGGAAGACGGATCATTGGTGTGTTGACATATGAGTACGTTCCAAAGTCAACACTGACGGAACCTGATTATATTCGACCAGTGGATCATTTCGCTGCGAGACTTGCCCATCTCACCGACAGTCGATCCAACCTACATCAAGGGTTCGTCGACCTGCATGTCTTTTATTCCTATACTCGCATATCATACCATGAACACGTTATGATGGGTGTGAATCCCGTCGAATCGGCGCATTCTTTATGGATCGTACGCTCAGCCCCGTGTACCACACGTCGCTGTACTATTGAGTGTAGTAGTGTGTAACCATGACTCGCAGCATTTGTGGCAGACCTGTCCCAGCTCCCGTTCATCCGCATTCAAGTGAGACGTGTATATCAATCCAGCCCAGGGGGCAACGGTGGTCGACTTGCTAGCGTGGTAGACTGTAGTCCCCGTTGTCTTGGGTTCGATTCCCACTAAAAACCCTTAGTCGTTTTTCCCTCGTCCTGTCCCGTCCTTGTATTCGTCCAGTCCTGTCCTAAAGTCTTCTGCATTATCTCCGAGCTTAAGCTCATTCGCCTTTGCAATCAATGTAAAGTAATCGCACGTGACCTTATGGTTATAAGTCGCTTGGGCGACCTCCGGAGCCATCCAAAAAGAAACAACTGCTACTATCACTACTCAATCCAGCTCTAGAAGGGATAAAACTCAATCATCCAGGCAGTATAAGAATCCAAGGTGCAAGTAATTCGTGTTTTCTTTTCCAATGCTCATCGATCCGAACATCGCAGACCTCGTGCACTCCGCGACGTCTTCTCTTCCTCCGTCCTCCGATGTACACACACCAATTTGAATAAAATTCCCCACGTCCCTTGAATCTACGATGGAATCTACGAATGCTCGCGCAACCGCAACGCGACGTTCATAGAGAATGAAGAAAACTGAAAGGCCGTGCAAATATATGTGTCTATGTATATACACACATAGTAGAATACTTCAGCGTCGACATTGACCGTGTCCACCTTTGCATCATAGAATCTCAAGCTCGTAACCAAGATTTCTCCATCTCCTCTTTGCGCTTCTCTTCTTCACGCGTGAGCCACGCTATACAGTACAGTGCCCATCGGCGCATACGTACCTCGTTGCGCATACAGTACTCGCATACTGTACTGTGAACGTATATACGTCTAACTGCACCCATACGGAGACCTAGAGCCCTTGCGCATCACGGTGAGTACGGACGGGGATTCCGTTACCTGTGGCTCGACGTATACCCGCAGGCTTCCCACGCCAATTAAACATGACTCATTAACGGCCAGAAGCCCGCGCTCGCGCCATCGAGCCCGCGCCCGGCAGTCTCGGGATCGATGCCTGCTAGTGGTCTAGCTCGGCAGTTCTGCTATTGCGCCGAGTACTCTGCGTGGACCGTAGCACTCCGGCAATGCCTACAACGCAGCGGTATCCACTTCGATGCTACGCTGATGTGATGCTACCCTTGACTAACGTTCCCAATGTATAAGTTAATCCCAGTGTTCAGAAGCAACTGGAACTAATCTTGAGCATCATCCCTCTTTCTTGTTCTTTTCGTCATAGTCCAAATTCCGTCTCTTTCTCATTCGTCCGATTCGCCATCCGCGAGCATTCCTACTCTCGAGACTTGGGCATCCAGGCTCTTCCTTCTTTTTTATCTTTCCTCTCATTCGATTCGCTATATTTTACCGTACGTTCGCATACTACACCGTACCTGTGCCTCGACGACCGACCATTACCTATTACACCGGCACCGACTGAAGAGCTCTGATCCATTGGAAACGGACGTGGGCATGTGGTGTACGGTACGTTCTGACGTGTACTCTCTATGCGCTGGGGTGTGTCCTGGGAATATGCGATTACGATTCCTACGATTCCTACGATTACGGGTATGCAGACAACGGGGGTAGCCAAGTTGTGAAGTGAACCCTGCAGTAGTCGGCCGACCGTCGCTCGATCTGTTTCGATTTTGTTGTTCCCTGATTTTTTTGAACAAGATCAATGCAAGATCTAAATGAGAAATGCATCCATCCATGGCTCTCATACTGCCTCGTGCTATAGTGCTGGGTCCAATATGCATTCCTTTCATCACCTCACACGAATTCACAGGAGCGCTCATATTTTTCAAATACTTCTGCTGGATCTGGTATTGTCCTCCAGTACATTTTGACGCTTGCGTGTACTTAAAAGTGTGAGTTCCGCGCATCCCGGTATCGCACGTGTCCTTTCTCTTTCGTGTAACGCGTTAATGTTAGAGCGCGATAACCGTAAAAGATGGCGAAGCATCTGGAACAATACGGATGGGTTGCCCTCGCTTGCGCATCCTCTCTTCCGTACATCTCGAATTCTTCTACTCGGCGGCGGCGCAAGAGGAACATTCATGTGTATGCATCGTGGAACCGTCCCCGCTTTCGTCCACTGCGCCGTCGTCTTTCTCCGTGTTGTCGTCGAGGCAGTGGTCAACCGCGTTTTGCCCATAGACCCCGGTATGGGTCTCGGTGCTATTATACTTCTGCTTTTGTGCAGTTCTCGTACAGAGTCGATTCTGCCGGTGCGACGACGTCCGAGTGTCTCCGAGAGTATAGCGAAGGAAGAGGAGCCCTCGGTGTCGGCGTCGGTGGGCGAGGATACCTCTCCTCCATACCTACAACCACTAAATTATTGCTCGGCCATTTCGCGATTGCTTCCGATAGTTGGGAATTCCGAGTCTCTTGCCTATGTCCAGCAACATCAGCGGCTATAGGATCCTCGCGGCATTGGCGCATTCTTATTCTCTCTTTCTATCGACTGCTTTATTTATTTGTCTCTCTGTGGTATATATTCCCTCGTTCTTCACTCTTTCTCGCTCTCTCTTTGTGTCCCTCCTGTAGCATCAACATAGACTCGGCATACACTGCACTGTACCACCATAGGTACCCACCGTTCGATCGGCGGGGCGTTTATTCGCGCTACTCGCCACGGGTGTCCAACCGCACGGTCCGTTAAAGGAAAACGTTTGGACAGACTGTGGGATCGCGGGGAGTGAAGAGCGAGAACGCTAGATAAGAAGAGAGAGAGGGAGCGCGAAATCGGATGAACGGACACGCCGTAGTTCGCGACCGGACGATGCCGCCGCCACAACTCGGCACTTACGGAGATTAGCGCGGAGACTCACAGTTCTCTTCCCTTCTTCTTTCTTGCTCTAGCGTTATAGCAGCCGTTTCTCTGTTTCTACGTCTTTCGTTACCCCCCCGCCCTCCTCCCTCTTCCGAGCGCGCGTGTACTAAAGCGAGATAATAACCTACCCACGACCACGCAAACAACAACACCGACACCAACGGCAATAGGAGCAAAGTCAGAGACTGCATCTGTTGCACTCTGGTACGCAGGCACAGGTTCATGCATACACGGCCCCGGTCCAGCATGCTGCGGCGTCGGGAGCTATTGGACTTCCGCGCGCGTATACTATACCGTCGTTGTGTGTGACGATTCTCACCGGATGCGTTATCGGGACAAACGGAGAGAGAGTGCGAAACAAGGGAGAAAGGTAGCGAAGGACACCTGCTAATTAAAAGGAATCTCCAAGGCACTCGCGGTATTCGCGAGGTAGTAATGCCAATACTGCGCGATTCTTAGCTTCCTCCAGTGAAGATCTATTCTCCCGGTGTGTGCTATACACAACAACGGGCAACTCTTGGATTAACAACTGGGGGACTTGCGAGCAATCGCTTGCTCTCCCTGGAAAACCGCTTCTCGAATTCTTAGAGTAAGTGCCCTTCCTGATTCTGCCTACCCGCTGCAAACGACTCACCGACTGTTTTCCTGGTACACGTACCGAGCTATCAACAGGATAAATTACTATCACTGTGAAGCTACACTAAGATTCTGCTGTTGCTATCGTGGGTGATCTCGTGAATCGATTTGGTGCGTACGAAATGACGGATCGATCGACGACGCGGAATTATGCAATATTTGTTTGTGTTTGTGTGTGAGTGAAAATCGAGTGCGAAGTGGGTGAAGAAAAAATGTAGCAGACACTGTAAAAGCTACGAAAAAGCATACGAAATTATGTGGATCATTTTCATTTTCAGTCATTCGATCGACAATAATTCATAGGAAAATCGGACGGTTCGTCGAGAATCTTTGTTCATCATGCCCTGTTCAGCAATGATGATGAATCGATATCTGTGGTGGACGCAGACCGCTGCGCCGTTATCGCCCAAAGAAAGTCGAGCCTTCCCGAGTATGGACTCGTATCGAGACCCACTTTGAAGTGGTATTAGAACGAATTGAACTGCACGCGTTGTAAGGGCCACTTTTACTTCTTATGATGGCCGACGCTCGAGACCGGATTTTCCTCAGGGGTCCATTCCATGGAGCTTCTAAATATGGGTCGGCTTTATGATATCCTTTAGAGTTTCCCGCGAGATCGATCGATCCGTAGCACGTTGTGTATGCAGGGGGTCCAATTCCGACGCTGTTGCATCATGATACTATGACTCGGGTGCTCCAACTCAGTGACCACTTCAAAGGTCACTTCCAGTGGTAGCACCGCGTACCCTACAGAGCGGTGCCCATTTCGTCGTAAAATTCCCAGGATGAGCGGACGTGCTGATATATGTTGCAAACTTGTGCGTGATCAGTAGATTGTGATAACGGGAACGACGACGAGCAAGGGTAACCATCGTAGTAATATAGTATATGAGCGCACGCCCAGTGCCCAAGAGCTCACCCAGCCGTCTCAACGACTAGCACGCAGAGTCCCCGGAGTCTCGCAAACGTTTCGCTGTAGAAAAAGTGCGCTCTCAACTCGCCATCGGCATTGCCGAGAGATCCAAAGCCTGCAGCAGCCAGCGCAACGGCGCAACGTTCACAGGGTCGTAGGTCAACCGCGTATCGTAAACGCGCACTCTGCACTCTCTTGCACCAGGGTTGCTCGTATACGTACGCATCTTGCTACGCGCCGGCTCTGCTCACTCGTGTATGCGCGCGTGCGCGAAGGCACCGTGTACTTTCACGTGAAAATCGTAGAAATCTCCACGGCGATGTGCGAGTTGGCTCTCTCGGGCCTTCGCCACGGCGTGTTCGAGATGTCCCGGTGGAAAGAACCTCAGGGTTCAACAGCGCGCGCCACGCGGACATGAGCACACCTCTATCGCGAATTTCCCCCACCTCAATCGTCTTGTGTATAGGTAGACGAGGCATACATACAGTATCGTACTGTATACGAAGTTCACCAGATGGGTACAAGTTGAAACACAGTGAACGATTGCCTGGGGGTTATCCGCTGGTCTTGGCGACTTCCGGGTTGTGTAGATAAAAGAGGACTCTCTCTTCTGTATGCGTTCCATCATCTTGCAACATTTGTCGCCGTTCAGCCCATGGTAAGGGAATATGGTAATCGTATCCCCGCATTTTCAAAGTGATTTATGACTGATATTCACAATTAACCATCGAAACATGAAGGAAAATGCACCGTTGTTGGGTCACTTTACATCGCACAATCACTTGTTCTTCTGTTCTTGGTGCACATACTGGTTTATCTGAAATTGAAGTCGGACGCTCCAACTTGATGTTCGATTCAGTTGTGGCATCGAATCAGTCATTTAACTAGTCTCCCGAGTTTGGTGAAAACATCCTCCAGCTCACTTCAGCGTACATTCCTAGTTCACGTCCTAATCGGATGAATACTAGATGACACTTATTATCATCTGTGAAGTCAGATTAAAGCGAATTCCATATCGGGTGACAACGTCCTCAAGTCCTTCTCATCTACAGTCTGCCCTCCTGCGTCGCGATCGCGGAAATCTCTGAGACCCTCCTGAGAGGATTTCCTGCCGGTTGTATTCCTGTCGCATCTCGGCCGTTCAGAACGCACTTCGAAGCTGTCGACGAGCAGAGGCGTCGGCGGTCGAGTCGTCCGCGAATTTACATTTATTTCGCACACCAGCGAACTAGTCAGGGGGGGGTCGAAGAACGTGAATCTCCTGTGAGGTGTGGCAGGCCCGAGACAGACACGTCGGGTATTCCACCTTCTCGATCTCTCGTTGCGTCCATCGTTTCGATCTCTCGCTCGAGGGACAATGGGAGAGGTGAGTCTTGTAGCTTCGCGGGCGGTGAATACAGGGAAGGCCGTCGGCGAGGCTGCCAGCCAGCCTGGATACACGTATCTCGGCGGAGAGCTTCGACAGGGAAAAATTCCACATGCATGCATCTCGCTCCGTTTCGATTGTGCATCTCGCAACGAGATTATATTGTGCGAATCGTATACGTATCCAAACGTTAGCGCGCGAAGGCGTGGATGCTCGTCGATTCACACGCGACCCACGGATCTCTCTCACGTACTCTACCTATAGCTCATCTGGCGGTCTCCCGGCTCCCGAGGGATTCTTTAATTTCTCCGCTATTCGTATGTATCTATAAGTCATACGTGTACCCACGTTTCTTATTCTTCTTCTGTTCGAGGATGAAATTGCGAATTCACGCGGATGTTGGACTTTTTCGTACATGACTGTGGAATATGAAGACATTCTTTTTGAAATTGGGCGGATTTGGGTATTTTTTGACTGCGTATTCTCGAATCGAATGAAAATTCATTCGCGTTATCTATACACGGGAAGACAAGACCCCTTTTTCCCAGAATTTATCAAATGTAGCGTTCAAAAATTAATATATCTGGTTCTATCGGTCGTAGAAAGATGAACCGAGGCGCGTTTCGAAGGCTAAGGAACGCGCTACCCCTAACGATAGCCCTGGTTGGAATTTTTCCTCTGGTGACAGGATCCCTTGCACTCTATGTTCAAAAATAAACAATGAGTTCAATGGTCATGAAAATCGGTTAAAGCTATACTGAAACAATTTTGATGAGGTTGTAAGGCTAGTTCTGAATCAAGGCATCTTATTCACAAATAATTATTGATTCGACTGCATTACTTCCGGAAACGGTTCAACACTTAAGAAAATTAGCATCCGGGAGTCGGTGAGGCCGTCAACAAGAGGAAGCGGAAGGTAACGTGTGTGGATCGCCTCGTTTTCTTCGTCTCGTTTTATTTTTTTTTTCTTTCTTAATGCTTTTCAATGCGCCCGTGGAACGTGTCGAGTCAGTCGTGCAGTCCTTCGGTAGTTTGCAACATCTGCTGCTGCGTGGGTCTACCGATGTCCGCCTTGTAAAACACAGTTCCGGAATCCCTCGTTCCGCCGAACTGCGCTTTTATTTCTCGTTTATTCGACTCTACACCGCAAGTAATGGCGCGACATGCGCGCCGCATTTATGAAATCATCTTTATGCCAGCGTCATTGTTGCTCTTCGTTATTCTCGTTGCGGCTGTGACGCGTGACTCCGTGGGGACTATAAAACTAAGCTTCGATCGAGTCAACTCCAAGGATTATATGATTCACAATCGATTCACAATCGTCGTTTTTATTCAAAGTTAGTGTCAGCTTCCAATTTCCCTGCGTGCAGTTAGGGGTTTTTTAAAATGTTAAATTTGACTTTCACATACATTGGCCATCTTTTGAAAGGTCAAAATGATTGAGCAATATTTCGGTTCTATCGCTTATTGTGTTGTGACGTATTTGCGGTAACGTTTTTTGATTGATTCTTGAATGTCACATTCGAATGATTATGAAATGCTATGTGTTGAGGAATGCTTTCCATATACCCTGTACCGACGGAAACCTATAAGAACCCAACACCGGAAGAAGTACGAAGCTCTAATCGATCGTAGCCATTGACTTATGACTCCCCCTGGGTCAAATTGAGCAAATTGCTTGTCTATGCAAATTTCCACGTAAAACTGGAAAATCGGAATGCGCCTGGATCGTTGCACTCTGGGTAGTGCGCGCATCTCTCGTTGCATCAACGAAAGGCGGGATTACAGCAAAAGCAGGACCGACGTGATTTATCATCGCGGATTTTCTCTCTCCGCCGCTTCGTATACGTCGGTTGATGCACTTCTCTCAACCTCGCTACGGAGCTTGCCCCCCTGCCTCGTGAACACACGTTGCAACGGGGGTAAGGTTCGCCGAGATGCTATAACGCGGCGGTTCAACAGCTGGTAAACTACCTGAACACATCACCTAGCGCGAGGCTCCCCCCGAGTTCGCTGGACGTTGTCACTCATCGCAGGTGCCTGTCGACTTTATCAACGGCCATTGACGACCATCATTAGAGATTAACGAAACAATTGGCAATGTACTATGCCCTAGCGATTCTCCCATTCCTTCCCATCAGTTCTCGTCAAATTCATAAACACCGAGAACATTTTTTTT
>JABFVB010013318.1:0-12645 GCA_018812205.1 Adelognathus sp. PSUC_FEM 10030001 | reverse complement strand
TTGATTTTATTTTTGATTTTATTTAAATCTTATTTGATTTTGTTTAAACTTTATTTAATTTCATTTCAATTTTAGTTGATTTTATTTGATTTCATTATAAGACTCAAAAATATTAAATTCAATTCTAAATAATTAATGGGCCATCGATCGGGTAAGAAGGAACGGAAAAGGCGCGAAAAAACCGTCATCGCGGGCAGGATCGGGAAACCCGATAAAAGCGAGCTTGCAATAGCTAAAGCGTGCGCCGCGGCACGGCAACTCCTTGGCGACCCGAGCAGCCGGCAAAGCACTTTGGACAAACCAGTCGCCATCATAAAACCGTTGCAGGTAGAAAAACCGTACGTCCTTCCGGACCCACCGGTGGTGATACCAAGTATACCCGGAACGGTCGCTTCAACTTCAGGGACTCAACTGGCAGGAGGATCGACCACTCCACCAACCGCGAGTGACAGTTCGGAAACGGGGACGAATTCCGAAGCCGAAACCTTGCCCGCGTCACCACCCGGTAGCATTGAACTGATCGAGCTTGATTAATTGTGCGCGAGTAATTCTGTGCGCGTAGTTCCGCGAAATTACAAACATTTTTCTTAGTACTCGAATAACACGCGAAGCGTTCCTCAATCGGAATGACCACTGGCATGGATTATAAGATCTATTCGACGACCCTTAAGGGCAGGTGTGTAAGTTGCGGCAAGTCTGTTGCACAGTGCCCTGATTGGGAAAAGTGCCTTGAAACAAAGGTGATGGCGGAGTATGAAGGCGTGAAACAACGTGCCTGCCGACTTTGCTCCGTTATCGACTTCCCAAAGGCGTTATCTGGACACGTGGGTGCTTGTATGGCAAGATACAAGAGCCGCACAGCACTTCTCCAAAAAATTGAAAAACTCAGCCTGATGGATATCATACGGCCAGGTGCCGTGGATGCCATGGTTCGCGAGAAATCGGCATTGCACGTCCCAGTGGACCTGCCCGCAACCGAGCACGCCGCCGGAGGTTCGGGAACTCTGCCGTCGGCACCAAGTACGCGTCAAGCGACCCCCAGGTCTAAAGACTTTGGGTGTTCGCCGTCGGTGCCCATCAAGAGCGCCGTTTTCACGACTCGAGCGCCGGTTGAGTCACGAAGAACATACAAGCAGCCGGTCTACACCAAGGATAAGGGCATCCAGGCGGAACCCAAAACCAAGGAGAAGGGCTCACAGACAACGCCAATGGAATTGATGCCCGGAGAGGACGCTCCGTTCATCAGGTGGCTCGGCGAAATGGGGACCAAGAAGCCACTGATCGACGCCAATAAGCGCCGATTTTACACATTGCTCGAGACCCTGCAAACAACCCTAACGGCGATGCTGGGCCCGGCTGAACAGGAGGCAGCCGATCTAGCCAAAAGATCCGCCTTGCGCGCCGTAGGGGCTTCTACCTCGTCAGCAGGCACCTCGGCAATGAGAAGAAGCAGTGGTAGAATTTTTCTACCACAGGATATCACCCCTGAAATGGTGAGCCTGCCGTGTGGGTCCTCTGATGAGGAGGCCAGTGACAACGAACGAGTCGGCGAAATCGAGGCGCAGAGCTCGGAGTCCGAGTCTTCCGAGGAAAACTGATAGGAGAAACGGACTCCGACCAACTTGACGGCGTGGGAGCACGGCCGTCGGGAGAATAACGTCTTGACGGCGTGGGAGCACGGCCGTCGGATCGCAGAACAACTGAACCTCCAAACAGTATCGTTAAAATTATTTTGTTTCTGGTTATATATGACATATTATAATTCTTATACTTTTTATATTCTTTGTCTTAAAATCATTTCCAATTTCCGGCAAGGGAAATTTTACTATTAAAATAATGATAAACGAACGCGACGAACCAGAGAGGCGGCGCGCTTGCCTATTCGATCATTACGATGATCGGGTCGACGAGAGCGTCGACTCTTAAGGGGGGAGGGATGTCACGTTCCGACCTGAGAAAGTTTGAAATATACTTTCTCAGGTCGGAGCGAGACTCTTCTCGCGTTCGGTTAGAATTCGCATCGTGCTGACCGCTGACGCGGCGAAACTATAAGCCGCGGCGGCCGTCGCACGATGATGAGTTACAATAGTTACTGGAAGTAGACTTATCTTTGCCTCGCGGCTCGCATAACTTGACGTGAGCGTGAGAGCAGACTCTAACGACTTTTCTCGCGCTAAAAGCTGACTTCGTAAAAAAACCCTTCCTGGCCTGCTCATCCGACGGTCGCGAGATCGACGGATGAGCGAGCCAGAGAAGTCAGTCCCGTTTAGACCTCAACAGCGAAAGCTTGTCTTCGGAAACCTCCTCGAGTAGCTCCTGCATAGCGGTCTTAAAATCTTTGCGAAGTTCCGCGACTTACAAGAAGCCGAGTAATTTCGGCAAAGTCGTATCGAGTCATAAAGTGTGCCGCGTCGCGGAGATAAGTCTGCTCCCGCTAGTATAATAATTAATAAATCGTGCCACGAACACTACGTCGTGTATTTAATAAGTGTTAATAAATCGTGCCACGAACACTACGTCGTGTAGAAATTAAGTTAGTGTACAACGCGTGACACAGAGAGTTGGTGTGTCCACGCGCAGCGTCGAATGTAAGTAGAAATAACAGAATGGATGAATGAGTGTTTACCTTGCCGGATAATTTCAATTAACTTCATTTGTTTAACTGCACTGTTCGTGCATTAGCTTCACTTTTCGACATTGTATTAGCTTCAGAAAGTGTTTCATTAAATGCTAATAATTATACTACGAACATCCTGATTAATTCATTTATCGACCTAACCACTACAGGAAACGTCCTGTATAGGACGTAGATCAGAACTATCCACCTAAAAATAAATATAAACTCCTCGTGCCTCACACGTGGGGATTCATTTGTACTCTCAAGCCGCTCTGGGACGTTACAAATAAATTGGTGTCAGAAGTGGGATGCTTCTGATCGCTTCCTGATTTGGTTTGGAATTAATTGTCTGAAAAAAAAAGAAAAAAAAAAATCGAACGTAATCAAAGTGAGCAAGCTTAACTCAGGTACGATAATTGATTACGGAAAAAAAAGAGGGTTTATTCTCTGCAAAGTTCGCGTGTTCCGAGTTTAGACAGTCGAAACATTTCTCCTTTTTTCGGTTTTTAATTTTTTATTTTTTTTTTGTGGAATTAAAATAATTGTGCAATTCGTGATTTCGCGTCGTCGGTTCGGTGTGTGCGTTCTCGTCTTTTTGTATCTCATTGTGCCTTGGCCATATCTGCTCGCCTGCTGAATTGGGCCGGTTTACCTGCACGATTCAGTGTGTGCGGCTGATTGCCGGCCGGCGCATTCCCCTCTTGGCGCTCAACCGTCAGAGTTTTCACTGGTTCTCTTGGCGCACAACCGCTAGGAAGGATTGCAAAATTTTTCCTTGGCGTAAACCGCTAGAGTCCAACTTCCATCATCTTAAAATAATTAAAAGCGAGAGTGTGTACCCCGAATTGCCGCGTGAACGTGATCCTTGTTTATAAAATAAATAAAAGGAAAGGAGAAAATAGATATTCAAAATGCCTAACGAACAACCAGCTAACCAACTCGACCTGTCCGCGCAAGCGATGCAGGACGTGTTGGCCGCGATGCAGGACATCTCTTTGCAAAATGAATTCGACCGGTTGCCAACATTCGACGGTAAGAACATCCCCTTAAGGGATTTTCTCCAAGATGTTCAGAATATGAACACGTACGTCCCGGAGGGATCTTCAGGTGAATTTTTGGCTACGGTGATATCTAAACTACGCGGTAATATTCGTAGTTGCCTCCACGGTGAGACGATAGAATCAATAGATCAGCTTATTACCTTGCTCAAAGCTAGGCTCGCATCCGAGAAAAACTATGATTACTATACTGACAAGTTGACTACGATAAGAATGAAAAGGGATGAGAAGGTCGGAGAGTATTACGATAAAATTCGTATACTTCTGAGCTGCGGACGCGCGGCATTCAAATCCGAATTTAATATCGACCCGCCAGTGATGAATAGAGATCCTCTCCATCGCATTGCCCTTAGCACATTCATCAAGGGCTTGCCGAGCCAAATCAGTACAGTGCTGCATCTTCAGCAGCCAGCCACTTTAGATGAGGCATTCAAAGTCGCCCAAAGATTATCAGTTTTCGAGGCCCAACGCCAACCTTGGGACTCGAACGAGGCGTTGGTACTCTATACGAGTAATGGCGAGCCGCGAGAATACGTACCTCGCAAACCTGCGATGGGAAGCCGCGGTCGGTCACCCAGCCCGAATCGAGGCTACGAGCTTCAAACACAATCGAAACCTCCCTCGTTTCAGGAGAGAAAACCGTCAGGCTCACCCGACGGATTTCCGGAGGGCTGTGGGCACCAATATTGTTGGTTTCAAGGTCGAGGATGTCCTTGCTGCCCTTGGAATCGACGGAGGTCGTGGCATGATAAACGCGAAGCCGCAAAGGCTCTGGCCAAGGCGGGCGTTACAGCCGATTTAAACTCGGCCGCGACCCGTCCCATGGAGCCGGCGGCGGGTCAAACAAGGTCAGCTTCACCTCGTCCAATGGCTCAATTCGACCACCGACCCTCAGTAAGGTCACTGGAGAACAATGCTTCGTTCTCTGGACCGCAGGGCTCACAGAGGAACCCGTAGTGCAGCTACAAGCTCCAGAGTTGCGTCAAAAGAAAGGCAATTTCTTTCTTGATACGGGCTCTGCCGCTAGCTTAATTAAGTTAAGCTCACTACACGAGGATGTTAGGGTCGATACCACTGATATTATATGGATAACCGGATTAGAGGAGACTAAAATTCCAACTTTAGGTGCAGTTTTCCTTTATTTCACGGAGAAACCGAGTAAATTCTATGTAGTGCGCTCGTTACCGCTAAGAAGCGACGCACTGATAGGAAAGCCGTATTTTTATGACGAAGGAGCCGAGATCTCCTTCCACCATAAAGCGTTAATCACTCGTGGCGACCCGATTAGACCCAAACCGTTCGTCGATAGTCCTTCGGTGGACTCGGACGAAACGAAACGAGTAATAATTGCGCAAGCAACAAACTCGAAACAAAAGTTTAAACTACGCGCGCGGATGCGAGAACAAATCGCGATTCCTGTCGTGGGTAAAGATTTAAAAGAGGGTTATTTACCGCGTATAAAAACTATTGAGGGAGTCTTTATCGGTAAAGCTATCGTAGCGCACAATGAGGGGATATGCCACGTCTTGGCGATAAATACGCGATTCGAAGACGTGGAAATCGAAGTACCACCACAAGATCTCGAGCCATTCGATTACGGAAATTCGGATAATTTTGATTCGCTTTCGGAAGATTCGGAACTCGAGCGTGAAAGTGCTCCTCCGACAAACGATAGAGTCGGTTCAATATTAAACGCGCTCCGTTTAAATAACCTCAATGACCTCGAGCGCCAAAGCGTTCGAGGACTCATAGAGGAATATCCGTATCGATTTAAATTACCGGGAGATAAATTGCAAAGAACTGATCTCGTGTATCATCGAATTCCGACAATCGACGATTTACCAATAAACGCGAAACAGTATCGATTCCCGGTAGTTTATCGAAGCGAACTCGAGAATCAAGTGTTAAAGAAACTCGGTGACGGCGTAATAGTCCATTCGCAATCTCCGTATAATTCGCCTGTGTGGATTGTGCCTAAGAAGGCTGACTCACAGGGACGGCCACGGATGAGAATGGTTATCGACTTCCGGAAGTTGAACGAAAAAACCATCTCGGACGCTTATCCGTTGCCGAACATGATTGAAATTCTGGAGCAACTCGGCCAGGCAAAGTATTTTTCAACTTTCGACTTAGCCAGTGGTTTCCAGCAAATTCCAATGGACCCTAGAGACGCCTGCAAAACTGCGTTTTCCACTCCTAACGGTCATTATGAGTATTCAAGAATGCCGGAAGGACTGAAAAATGCGCCCGCGACGTTTCAACGTCTGATGGATCGAGTGCTAATAGGACTCCAGGGCACGGAATTATTCGTGTACCTGGACGATATAGTGGTATTCGCTTCATCGCTCGAAGACCACACGATTAAAGTACGCAGATTAATGCAGCGCCTGGAAGAGGCAAACCTGAGTTTGGAACCTGATAAATGCGAATTTTTGCGCCGCGAGGTCGCCTATCTTGGCCATATTGTGAGCTGTGAGGGACTCCGCATGGACCCGAAGAAGCTCACCGCGGTGCAGCACTTCCCTGTTCCAAAAACTCAGAAAAATGTGCGACAGTTTCTCGGTCTCACCGGTTATTATCGCCGTTTTATCAAAGATTTCGCTGCTCGTTCCAAGCCCTTATCAGACCTGCTCAAGAAGGGGCAAACGTTTCATTGGGGAAGCGAAGCAAGGAAAAGCTTTCGAAGCCTGCGTAGAGCGCTCTGTAAAGAGCCAATATTGCAGTATCCCGATGTGAACAAGCCGTTCACCTTGACGACCGACGCTTCGGACATTGCTCTCGGCTCTGTTTTGTCGCAGAAACATGACGGATGCGATCTTCCAGTCGCCTATCACTCTCGAATTTTTTCCAAGGCCGAGGCCAACTATTCAACTACTGAAAAAGAATGCCTCGCGATAATTGATTCAATTGAACAATTCGCCACTTATCTATACGGAAAAAAATTCACGCTAATAAGCGACCATGAGCCTCTAAAATGGATTCGAACTACTGTCGATCCAGGCAAAAAGCTCACAAGGTGGAAAATGCGCTTGCGAAAATACGATTATGACTTTGTATATAAACCGGGTCATTTGAATATAAACGCGGACGCTCTTTCACGGAATCCCGTCAATCCGGACCATCTAAGCTCAAGTGAGTCTAGCGATCCGGAATCAAACGAAGTAAAACACGAATCTTGTACGGTGTTACCTATTTCCTCAGGAGCTTCTCCCACCGGCAAAGGAGCTATTCCAAAAGCGACGATAGCCAAACCAAAATCTATCTTAAAAAGAGGAAAGGTTCCGCTAGCTGAAACTTCAGAACAAGAAGGGGTGGCTGCACGTACTCGCGCGAGATTACGCTCGGTGCCAACACCACCGCCTGCCAGTAAGATGAAACACGCGACTGGAGAGCCTTCGAATCCAACTCCAAGTAGGTCTATTGTATTACCGAAACCTATTCCGAGAGCGAGTTGGAACGAGGATTCACTTCCTAAAAAGGTAGGAGAGGACGTGGTAGCTGCACGTACTCGTGCGAAATTACGTGCGGAACCCTTACCTCCACCAGTCTATAAGGAAGAAGATGCGAGTTCAGAGGTCTCGGACCCCCCAGCCGAGCGAGTGCATCGTAACGCGCTGCCAGCACCTCTTCTTCCATCAAAGAGGCCGAGCCCCCTCGAGGCTCGTACTGCTCCAAAAGGCGTTGACCCCGATACTGTACCTGCTCCTTCCAAAGTCGCGTCAGTAGCAGGTAGCTCTGACGTAGCTGTGGAAATGAGTCCTCCGGGCGAGGATACTGATGATGAAGAGGTATTCTTGCCTGGAGAGGAATTTCTAGAACCATCAGGAATTCCAGAGATCGAACGTCGATCAATTCGAGAATCGATTGGTAGGTTCGACGAAACTTTACACTCGTTGGAAGAACGCTATGCTAATAAGAGTAGTTCCCGAACAGACGAGAAATCTAGCGCTATTCGAGAATCTATTGGCAAATTCGATGAAACTTTACGTCTGTTGGAGAGCCGATTCCAGACTAAAGATAAATCGGAAATATCTAATGAAACGGTCATCGACAAAGAAAAATTTGTGTGGCCTGATTACGTCTCCGATGGCGATGAAATCGATCCTGAGGCGCAGAGTATCCTCAACGAGATCGATCCTGAAGAAGACGAGCTGCTGCGACGATTGGGAAAATTGTCGGAGCTAGGTTCCGGCATAACGGAAAAAGAATTACTGCGCCGTCTGAGTCCGCGGGAGGACAAAGGACCAAGTGATACGGTGGACGGCTCGGACGCTGACGACGAGTGCGAGGGGCCTGGTATTGGTAAACAAATGCCAAACACCACGCACGTGGCCGATTCCACGAGGCCTGCGAGTAACTCTCGGCGGAGCGTTAGGTGGTCCCTACCGTCAGCTGGGAGCAACCCTGCCGCACGGTCGACTCCTCATCCGTCCCGAGTTATACCTCGACGAACGGTAGAGGAGGAAACCGAAGAGACAATTGATCTAGATGAAAATTCGAGATCAATTGTATTCGAAAATGACAATGTGCTCGTGGACGTGTCCTCCTCGGACTCGGAGACTGAGTGCAGGAGTGAAAAGCCTATAAAAATGCCAGTTAGGGAAATTCTCCGCCCAGTTATCGGCACAAGAGAATGCCTAACTTATAAGGCGGACAATTATGTACATTTCGTATCCTCGGATGGGGAATTGTCTACCGTAATTGGCAGGTTATTGGCCGACTTGGGGAAAATTGACGCTGAAGAAATAAAAAGGAATGGCTTACGAGTCGGGCAAGTAGCCGTGACGCCGGTCGGCGAGCGGAAAATCTACAGCGTCGTCGTAAAAAACCGTTATTTTGACCAGACCCTTGAGGTCAATATAATCAAAGGGCTGAAAAATCTAAAGGAAATTCTCCAGAGCGCGGGGGTAGAATCCTTTCGCATTTCGCGCTCGGGGGATTATTGCGACGATTTAGCCAGCGGAAGACTGCCGGAACTATTGCACGAAATTTTCGGAAATTCCGGGATTAGTGTAACCGTTTGTTATGGCAGCTTATCCTTGCCGCCTACCGAGCAACGCCAGCAAATAATCGAAGAATTCCATTCCAGCTTAGTAGGAGGGCACCGAGGGGTGACAAAAACGTACCGAAAAATCCGGGAGCGTTTTTATTGGCCCTCCCTCCGAAATGAGGTGCAGAATTTCATCAGACGATGTAAAGATTGCCAGGAGCAAAAGTTAGTGCGAGCGAAAACGCGCGAGCCAATGCTCCTGACTGATACGCCAGCTGATACTTTTGACAAAGTGTCACTTGACACCGTGGGCCCTTTACCCACCACGCCGCATGGAAATAAACATATCCTCACCATGCAGGATAATTTGTCGAAATATTGCCTGGCCGAAGCAATACCTGACCTCAAAGCAACGACTATTGCCGAAGCAGTGGCGCGTCGATTGTTTGCTCAATTCGGTGCGCCGCGTGCGATCCTCACCGACCGAGGTTCGGCGTTTACCAGTAGCTTGTTCTCCGAAATAGCAAAAATATTTCGAATTAAACGCCTGACTACCTCCGGGTATCGCCCGCAAACAAACGGAGCCCTCGAAAGAAGCCACATCATGCTGGTAGAATTCATAAAAAATTATGCCAAAACCTATGACGATTGGGATAGATTGTTGCCTTATTCTGAACTATGCTATAATACCAGCGTTCATGAGGCGTCAAATTTCACGCCATATGAACTTGTCTTTGGGAAGTTGCCTCGATTACCGAGCGAATTTCCCATAGGCAATAAATTGGAGACATATAGTTCCTTCATCGTCGCGCTGATAAAACGTTTAAGTGAATTACGCGCGATCGCTGGAGACAACCTAAACAAGGCAAAAGAACGAACGAAACTTTATTATGATAAAAAGGTCCGACCCTTCAAAGGCAAGGTAGGCGATAGTGTTTACGTGCTAAAAGAACCTAGGAAGGGAAAATTTGACTGTCAGTATCACGGACCGTATAAAATCGTAGAAGTTTCGGATCAAAGTAACGTAATTTTAGAAACTTCCAATGGTCTGAGAATCCGTAAGCATTTCGACAAAGTTAAGCTCGCTCACGAGTAACGCATAAACTAGCTAGTAAATATTGTAAGTCATAGAGGCTCGAACGTCGTGCAACGTGCGTCGAACAGACAGGCATTGAGCGCAATGTTGAAGACATGAGACAGAGAGAGAAGCTCCTTCAGAGCACAAGGCAACGAAGTTGCTTAGCGGCACGCTCCGCTCTCGAACCTCTACGGCAAGACAAATAAATGTATAGAACGCTGTGTGTAGTGTGTATGTGAAAGCTGGATTATATTTCTCGAAATTAACGATTGCGACCAAAAATAATAAATCACGTATTGTGATTGCAGAATAATAATTCTACCGTACGAGTGCGAGTAAACGTGTGACGTAAACCTCGCGCTAAAGTAGCCGACGAAGAAGATCAACGTGAAGATGCGTTTACTATGGACAATCGCGAACATACTGGCCGTCGTGTGGGGCAATTTAAATCCTGAAAATGCCTATCACGTTACGCCAGTAAAGGACCAAGCTGGACTATACTATGAACGAGTGGCGGCTCTCCGATTACAGCACGTAGATTGGAGAATAATCACCTTCATCGATGTCCAAAAATTTATTAGTGAATTTCCGAAAGAGCAAGAACAATTGCTAGAACTTTTAGGAAAGTGCCGCGAAGTAACTACCAAACTCTTTTTCGGAACTAATTTCCCGCGAGGAAAATGCAATGAATTACTCAACGCCGAGCATCTATTGAGCAGATTTGCGCATGCGAAAGCACTCGCTGGTGAACTTTTAATAATTTCGCACGACTCTTCGCTAAGTAAATCTAACGTCGAGACAACATTACGTACTATGCGAAAACGATCAGTACCGTTAGGATTCATCGGTTCATTGAGTAAATCTCTCTTCGGAACTATGAATGAAGAGGACGCTCAATATATTAATGAACAAATCGACAGGCTGTTTTCCGATCAAGCGAACTTAACTCAATTGATAGGAAAACAGATGCATATTACAAGATCAAAGCTCCAGGATCTGCATGATGAACATCTGGCCGAAACAAAGCGAGTGGATATCATGAGTGCGCGAATCTCCGAACTTTACAAGACCATCGGGGGAGTTACTAAAAACACTGCCGAAATGATTTTCCGAGTTGAGTTGGTAAATTATGCGCGCCGCGTGGAGCTCAAGTTAGACCGTTATATCGAAGCTTGCGGCCAATATCTGCGCGTAATCACGAATGCCAGGGATGGTCGCTATGATCCGGGAGTGCTGACTAGTGCGCAGCTATTGGCCGTCTCTCGCGAGATACAGGGGAGAGCGCCGGAGTTCGAGTTTCCCCTGTCTGCCGAGTATTTGCGCGGAGAACTGCTGGCGCGTATAGCGCGTGCCGACTTGGTTTTTTATGACGGAAGAATGCTGGTAGTGGCCCATGTGCCCTTGTTGGACCGCATGAGCTACAGCCTGTATAGAATGCACCCATGGCCCGTTCCTCAAACAGGCAACAATCAAACGGGATCTGCACATATTACTCCAGCAACGGATTACATCGCTGTGTCTGTAGATCGGCGCACATATTTTCTTGCAGACTCTATATATATAGAAGGATGCAAACGGCTCGAGCAAAAATATATTTGTTCGATGGAGACTCCCCTACACGAGGTTTCAACGTCGGAGCAATGTGAAATTATTATGCTTACGAGACCAGCGAATGAGGCTTATCGTAAGTGCAATGTGAGAATCAGACGGCAACATGGCACCTTCTGGACACATTTGCCGTCGCAAGGAGGATGGTTATTCTCTCTCAATGAGCGAGAAATCGTTCACGTCCTCTGCCCGGGACCCATGGAGATGACTACTACTCTGGAGGGGGCGGGAATATTTCACGTCAGCCCCAACTGCGTGGGTCGTACGCAAAGCACCGCGCTTACCGGCATGCGAACTTACGATAGTCGGGAACAATATTTTTATACGCCCGATATATCGTTGAATATAACGACAATAGTTCCGGGATTGTTGGATTTTACGATAACTACGATGCCGGAATTATTTAAGCAAAGCATCGTAAATCCGTCAACGAGCCCGACTTCATGGAAATCTCAAGAGGACGGAGAGTCCCTCTTCGAAATCGAGCAACGAATAAAGGAGATAGGCGCACATCGGCGAGCAAAGCAACATACGCAGTATTTGTTTCTCGCTGGTTTTTCGTTTCAGGGCCTGCTCTTTGCAGCTCTGTTAATATATATGTGCCATCTACCAATTAGACGTATCGCCTCGAGACTTTGTGCGGCGAAGAAGAATACACACTGCATCGAGCAAGGTAATTTGAGGCGAAAAAGAAGTGTGGAGCAGAGTCGGACGCCACGTGCGTCACTTCGATCCAGACTAAGTTATCGCTTTCCTGGAACGCATCGAGAGAAGACAGCCGTAACGGTCCTCGACAATGAAACTGCAGACGTTGCAAGTGGAATCACACGTACGGGACAAATAGGTGAGCGCTCCCTTCCTCGCCAGGACTCCGGGGTAGATTAGGCTCTTAGCCACCGCTTCGGGCCCGGTACCTCCCACAACGCTGCAAAGGGACCCAATGAGGAAAACTCTGGACCTCAAGCTCGCCTGAAGTCGCTCATTAGCCAGCCATAGTTCGAACAATCCGGTTCATCAAGTGGCTAATTTATTTCACGAACTATTCATGGACTTAGTGCGCGTTATTAGACATCTCGGGTGCGATAACGAACATCGTCTCTTGCGTGTGAATTCGCGAACCTTTTACGGGTGTTGTTGAACATTTCTGTGCGCGAATTTACGAACTTTTTGTGAATTTTATCGAACATTATTTCTCTTTCAGTGCGTGCGGTAGCGGTGGTTACGTTTGCCTACGTTTTCGATCCACGTCGACGTAATCCCCAATTCAATTTCAATCAAATCGTAATTCAATTTT